>JAWDGP010003536.1:200000-309049 GCA_033675545.1 Elysia crispata
ATTCCGTCTCATACTTCCTGTCTGCAAGTGTTAACTTGCTCCTTAGTGTGAAACATATTCCATCTCATACTTCCTGTCTGCTCAGTGTTAACTTGCTCCTTAGTTTGGAACATATTCCATCTCATACTTCCTGTCTGCTAAGTGTTAACTTGCTCCTTAGTTTGGAACATATTCCATCTCATACTTCCTGTCTGCTCAGTGTTAACTTGCTCCTTAGTTTGGAACATATTCCATCTCATACTTCCTGTCTGCTAAGTGTTAACTTGCTCCTTAGTTTGGAACATATTCCATCTCATACTTCCTGTCTGCTAAGTGTTAACTTGCTCCTTAGTTTGGAACATATTCCATCTCATACTTCCTGTTTGCTAAGTGTTTACTTGCTCCTTAGTGTGGAACACATTCCGTCTCAATCTTACTTTATGTTAATTGTTAACTTGAACCTTAGTGTGGAACACATTCCGTCTCAATCTTCCTTTATGTTAATTGTTAACTTGAACCTTAGTGTGGAACACATTCCGTCTCAATCTTCCTTTATGTTAATTATTAACTTGCACCTGAGTGTGGAACACATTTCGTCTCAATCTTCTTTTATGCTAATTGTTAATTTGCACCTTAGTGTGGAGAACATTCCGTCTCAATCTTCCTTTATGGTAATTGTTAACTTGCACCTTAGTGTGGAACACATTTCGTCTCAATCTTCCTTTATGTTAGTTGCTAATTTGCACCTTGGTGTGGAGAACATTCCGTTTCAATCTTCCTTTATGGTAATTGTTAACTTGCACCTTAGTGTGGAACACATTTCGTCTCAATCTTCCTTTATGTTAGTTGCTAATTTGCACCTTGGTGTGGAGAACATTCCGTTTCAATCTTCCTTTATGTTAATTGTTAACTTGCACCTTAGTATGGTTCATATTCAACTCGTTGCCGCTTTCTTCCAATCAATTAACTGTTAACTGCTTCTAAGCCCAATCTTCCAACCTTTTAAATCTTAACTTGCTCCTTAGTGTCTGAAGTATTTATATCCTTATGATGTTATTATGTTCAATATATCTGCATTTTAGCCTCTTTTTTCTAATCTTTCTTTAAGAACCTCATGGCGAAGTTGTTTTTTCTTACTGACACTAAAGAATCGGACAAATAAAGTAGAACGATAAGCGAATTCGAATCCCACTCATGTGAATGTAATAATAAGAGAAAACCAAAATAACTGATTTTGGCAGACAAACAATTTGAAGGGTGTTATGTTATGAAAATCTTTGTTAACTTTCTACTTTCAAGTGGTTCATATTGTGTGTGGCCGTTATTTTCATTTCTCCATGTCTTAAGCATGTATTCAATGCTGAATGTTTACTATTGAATTTTAATATTGGCCTCTAACATAAATCGGAACTATAAAATATGGCACGGCCACTTCCATAACGAACATCAATTCTATAGGACCATTGAGTATGTGGGTGTGACGCTGGCTTTGAGTGGCTTTACCGTAACGCTTCTACGCGATTTCTTCAATTCATTTCACAGTATTGAGCATGCAGTGTGTGCCCAGTGCATTGTGTTGCGCAGATTTCTGCACAGAGCAAACACCGAGTCCACCAGCAGACTGTAGGTACAAGAGCCTCGCTGGAAGGGAAATACAGGTGCACAAAACATGTCCTGTACTAGGTTGACACGGTGTGGGAAACTGCGGCAAGGAACACACGAGAGGGTTGGGGGCTTCAGGTGGGGACCGCTCGAACTGGTAGCTTCGGCTTGAGAGGCTGCGTGGGAAATTGTGGAAGAATTTCGGGTTTTGTTTTAATTTTTTTTCACTTGCATTTAGATTAGTATAATATCCAGTTTGTGATGTCACCAGAAAAATCCTTAACCTTTAGGTAACTGCGATCTTTTAGCGAGACTGACAATAGTGATTATCATAATGCAACAATCGCTTTTTGTCTGTGTAAATAAAAGATTTTTTTTTTTTTGCAACATTCTAATGCATTGTCGCAACAATGAGTGGCCTGGCGCAACCACTTGAGCTGTGGCAAGTAGGAGTCTAGTTAGATCACAATGTCATGAGAAATATAGAGGTGAACTCGGGCACCTCACCACAGAGAGAGCCCGATGCATTCCACACCTCCTGTTTCCCTGTTGAAGAATTTGGAGAATAAAAAGCCGCGCGGGAAACCGTAGATTTAATCCTTTTCACTTGGTGTTTGTGCTGTTTTGCTACAATCATAGCGCTCAAACACTCCGTGGAGGGTTTTCACCTGGTGGAAGAAACACGGGGCGACACGGCGCAAATTTCTCGCTTCTCTGAGGAATTACTGCTGTTTGGATTGTGGCTCTGGTAACCGGAGGAATTTGTTGGACACGCCGAGAGGAGTGAATCTTTAAATATTGTAGCCTTTCACTACATTTTGAATATTATGTTAGGTTAAAAAAAGTGGTGCAGCTTCATGAAAATTAAAACCCTGTTATTAAAGGTGCTTTTAGCCGTTCAAAAAATAGAAATTTATTCAACGACAATTTCCTAACTGAATAAAATCATAACTTTTAAAAGTCTTGAAGTTTAAAAAACAAAAAACAAATTGGATAAAAAACTATGTATCTCTATATTTACAATTTTACAGTCACGGTTCTAGTCAGTTGTAAAGTTTTTGAAATTATATTCGCCTGCACTTTACGTTTGCCCCAAGGAAAAATTATGGGGTTGGCGAGGGGTGGAAAACTATGACCTTCAGAATGACGGACATAATAAGGCTCAGCTACATGAAGATCATCATTTTTAGCGCTTCTCCAGAGAATATCTCATAGCGCAATCACTCCTAAGACTGACCTTATCTTCTGATTTTCACTCTCATCTCTCCCACACCTGAGCTGCCTCACCCTGCTCCGCCATTCTCGCAGCGTACGGTGCTCTCTAGAACGATATAAGAGAGCAGGACAGTCTCCTCCCCACTGTAGACAGTTACTTTTGGGAGGTTTCCTCTCAACCGTTCCACCAGATCTGGATGATAGAGAGCCGCACGCCTCACTCCTCCCTCCCTCCCTCCGTCCCTGTGAGACACGTGTGAAACAAGAAGCGATGAGCCAATGTGACGGAATATTGCTGATCCTGGTAATCTCTTCACTTTCACACCGAATGGAGCCACAGTGCCGCGATAAGATGACGCTCACCTCAGAACTGATCAGGTCATGACCACCTAGATCTGGTACAAGCACGGCTGTTAGTCCACGTCTGATCCTAAACCACAACATCCGCTTCCGGTGAGAAGGAGTCACTTTCTCCTGATCTACGCTTTACGCAGTTGTTGATGTTCTTGAAAGCCACAGTTGTACAGGTGAGGCGTTCGCCGGTACCCTGACACCTGACACTGGCCTTGGATGTGATACTGTTGATGTTTGCGTTCAATTTGCTGCTGCAATATTCATGGAGGTTATGACCTGAAGTTTGTCAAAGATCTAGGATCTCGTGCTTTGTTTTGTTTCTGGTTTGTTTTTGTTTTTTTTTTGGTTTTTTTTTTTTGTAACTCTTAATGAGGATGCTGTAATACGTGTTGTTGTTGCAGTGTTTGTTGTTTTGTAGAGACTGATGTGGAAAATAAAAACAATCATCGCTGAGTGAAGCAACTCTATTGCTACCCAGATAAGATGAATCAGCATCTCAACGAAAATGCTGCGGTTTTTCTTCGGTTGATGACTTGATCCTCGCATACAGACAAGGCCATATCTATACTTACCTAATTAGAAGGCCTTAATACAGTTCACAGAACGGCGACAGCCACGGCCTATCACGCACTACAATTGTTCAACATCTAAAATTAACAAACTCAAGCAAGGAAATTTGTAATTGTTTAAAAAACAACATTTTAAATATCTGCTTAGGTTTTCGGTCCCTTTTTACGTTATTCTCTGTGATTTCTTTTCTCCCTACCTTCTGGTTTTGTTTTTTTTCTATCTTTAACCCCCCCCCCCCCTCGCTCTCCCTCCCTCTCTTTCTCTCTCCCTCTCTTCCGTTCAAAATTCCCGTTTTATAATCGTTTTTTATCCACCTTTTTCTGCAATCATTGCTAATCTCCAAATTCCTTGATCTCTGAAACACCTTGAAATAGCTGTAGTAGCTGCTG
Organism: Elysia crispata; assembly: GCA_033675545.1. Taxonomy (NCBI): domain Eukaryota; kingdom Metazoa; phylum Mollusca; class Gastropoda; family Plakobranchidae; genus Elysia; species Elysia crispata. Next base: position 204,110 of record JAWDGP010003536.1, read on the forward strand.
ACACTCGGTAAAGTACATGGCATCAAGCAGATCGGCTGAAGCCAGGCCCTACAGGACCTGATGAACCGGCAGGCCAACTTGGACATAACCTCAGCGGTCTGAAGTGTCCATGTCGCCACGTCCAGTCCCGCACCGGACCATCGATCTCACGGACGTTCGCCATTCTCCGTGGCGATGCTGGTCTGTAGGGTTGGTCTAGAGTCACGCCATTAGCGGCAGGGTTCGCTCTCTGCCCTCCAATTAGAGACAAGCGCAGTACGAGTGGGATAAAACACGTTTCATTAAACAGGAAAGTTTGACATATTATTCTGAATAAATAGATCAGAAACCATTTACCTTAGATTTCCTCCCTAGGGTACTAAAAACTTGCATTTTTGAGAATGGGAAACATTGTATGGTGCCATCCCTCAAGGTCAGGTGATATACAGAGTTGTTAGCCTGGTAAACAGCCTTGACCTTGGCCTTTAGAAAGTCTCTGCGACCTGCCGTGAAAAATTTCACCCTTCTAGAGAGGTGAAGGACAATGCCGTGGTGATTCAGTTTATTTGGTTATGTCCGATAGTGTCCGATAGTGTCCGATAGTGTCTAACATCCCAGAACCACATGGAATCTCAAAAACTTATCATGACATGAAGACAACTCCCTCCATCGCCCTTACCGACCTCCCATCCCCTCGGCAACCCCCCCCCCCCCCCCCCCCCAATTACACACACATTTTCAAACCAATTACCAATTTTCTAAATCTTTAACATTTCTACTCCAGAGATTTTCCATTTTCTTGAGCCGCAAAGTTTTGGAAAACCTCCAGTTTTGAACTTTATCCCAGATGAACCACTACAAAACTTTACACAACGAAATTTTCAACTCCCGGAAACAATCAGGAAAAAGCAATGTTTGAGATCGAGCAACACATTTTTTTTTCTGGCCTTTTTGTTTCAGGTGCAAAAAGTTCTGCATTGGATCTCAAGAGGGAACACAATACATCAAATAATTATGCTACTTTTATCTGTAATTGCAAGGGTGAAAAAAACATGTCCACAAACCCCACCAAAAGAAAAAGTTTTATATTTGAAGATTGACGACTGTAGGGTATCTGGTATGAATTTTTATCCTGTCTAAAAATTGTTGTTTTACAAATAATTTTTTTTCGCCAGGACGGGACGAGATAAAGGAAAACGAGAGAGTAGTGGGGCGATGTTTTTCATTTGCTTTGTTTTAGTTCTCGCTAGAGAGAGGGAGAAACGCTAACACGACAAGACCATTTCAAATATATGGAGATAGAAATCTCTCTCTCTCTCTCTCTCTCTCTCTCTCTCTCTCTCTCTCTTTCTCTCTCTCACCTCTCTCTCCCTCTCTCTTTCTCTCTTTTCCTTTACTCACACCTAATAGAGCGTGAGACTGCGAAAAAAAAATGAAGAAAGGACAGCAAAGCTTTTAACACTTTACACAAATTCATCATGAGCCACTAGAAGGGTGTGTCCATTTTCCACATGACAGAGCCGGCAATGAATTCACTAGAAGGTGAGTCCATTTTCCACATGACAGAGCCGGCAATGAATTCACTAGAAGGTGAGTCCATTTTCCACATGACAGAGCCGGCAATGAAGTCACTAGATGGTGAGTCCATTTTCCACATGACAGAGCCGGCAATGAATTCACTAGAAGGTGAGTCCATTTTCCACATGACAGAGCCGGCAATGAAGTCACTAGATGGTGAGTCCATTTCCACATGACAGAGCCGGCAATGAAGCCACTAGAAGGGTGTGTCCATTTCCCACATGACAGAGCCGGCAATGAAGCCACTAGAAGGGTGTGTCCATTTCCCACATGACAGAGCCGGCAATGAAGCCACTAGAAGGGTGTGTCCATTTCCCACATGACAGAGCCGGCAATGAAGCCACTAGAAGGGTGTGTCCATTTCCCACATGACAGAGCCGGCAATGAAGCCACTAGAAGGGTGTGTCCATTTCCCACATGACAGAGCCGGCAATGAAGCCACTAGAAGGGTGTGTCCATTTTCCACATGACAGAGCCGGCAATGAAGCCACTAGAAGGGTGTGTCCATTTTCCACATGACAGAGTCGGCAATGAAGCCACTAGAAGGGTATGTCCATTTTCCACATGACAGAACAGGCAATGAAGCCCACGGTGGAGCGGACATCTCTCAGCGACATTACCGTCAGGAGGACCGATAGGTAGACAGAACAGAGTGACACCACTCACTGCCACGGACATTTAGCCCCAGTCGAGCCAAGTCTGTCGACTAACTCCACTTACTGCCACGGACATTTAGCCCCAGTCGAGCCAAGTCTGTCTATAAAGTCCACATACTGCCACGGACATTTAGCCCCAGTCGAGCCAAGTCTGTCGACTAACTCCACTCACTGCCACGGACATTTAGCCCCAGTCGAGCCAAGTCTGTCAACAAAGTCCACCTGCTGCTACGGACATTCAGCCCATGACGAGCCAAGTCTGTCGACTGACTCCACTCACTACCATGGACAGCTTGCTCCGGTCTACATAGGTCTGCGACTGACTCCACTCACTACTATGGACAGCTAGCTCCGGTCTAGATAGGTCTACGACTGACTCCACTCACTACCATGGACAGCTAGCTCCGGTCTAGCCAGGTCTGACAATTGACTCCACTCACTTCATAGACAGCTAGCCCCGGTCTAGTCAGGTCTGTCAATTGACTCCACTCACTACCATAGACAGCTAGCCCCGGTCTAGTCAGGTCTGTCAACTGACTCCACTCACTTCATAGACAGCTAGCCCCGGTCTAGTCAGGTCTGTCAACTGACTCCACTCACTTCATAGACAGCTAGCCCCGGTCTAGTCAGGTCTGTCAATTGACTCCACTCACTTCATAGACAGCTAGCTCCGGTCTAGTCAGGTCTGTCAACTGACTCCACTCACTTCATAGACAGCTAGCCCCAGTCTAGTCAGGTCTGTCAACTGACTCCAATCACTTCATGGACAGCTAGCCCCGGTCTAGTCAGGTCTGTCAACTGACTCCAATCACTACCATGTACAGCTAGCCCCGGTCTAGCCAGGTCTGCAACTGACTCCACTCACTACCATGATCAGCTAGCTCCGGTCTAGCCAGGTCTGTCAACTGACTCCAATCACTTCATGGACAGCTAGCCCCGGTCTAGTCAGGTCTGTCAACTGACTCCACTCACTTCATGGACAGCTAGCCCCGGTCTAGTCAGGTCTGTCAATTGACTCCACTCACTACCATGTACAGCTAGCCCCGGTCTAGTCAGGTCTGTCAACTGACTCCACTCACTTCATGGACAGCTAGCCCCGGTCTAGCCAGGTCTGTCAACTGACTCCACTCACTTCATGGACAGCTAGCCACGGTCTAGCCAGGTCTGTCAACTGACTCCACTCACTTCATGGACAGCTAGCCCCGGTCTAGCCAGGTCTGTCAACTGACTCCACTCACTTCATGGACAGCTAGCCTCGGTCTAGCCAGGTCTGTCAACTGACTCCACTCACTTCATGGACAGCTAGCCCCGGTCTAGCCAGGTCTGTCAACTGACTCCACTCACTTCATGGACAGCTAGCCCCGGTCTAGCCAGGTCTGTCAACTGACTCCACTCACTTCATGGACAGCTAGCCCCGGTCTAGCCAGGTCTGTCAACTGACTCCACTCACTTCACGTACAGCTAGCCCCGGTCTAGCCAGGCCTGTCAACTGACTCCACTCACTTCATGGACAGCTAGCCACGGTCTAGTCAGGTCTGTCAACTGACTCCACTCACTTCATGGACAGCTAGCCCCGATCTAGTCAGGACTGTCAACTGACTCCACTCACTTCATGAACAGCTAGCCACGGTCTAGCCAGGTCTGTCAACTGACTCCACTCACTTCATGGACAGCTAGCCACGGTCTAGCCAGGTCTGTCAACTGACTCCACTCACTTCATGGACAGCTAGCCCCGGTCTAGCCAGGTCTGTCAACTGACTCCAATCACTTCATGGACAGCTAGCCACGGTCTAGCCAGGTCTGTCAACTGACTCCACTCACTTCATGAACAGCTAGACACGGTCTAGCCAGGTCTGTCAACTGACTCCAATCACTTCATGGACAGCTAGCCACGGTCTAGCCAGGTCTGTCAATTGACTCCACTCACTTCATGAACAGCTAGCCCCGGTCTAGCCAGGTCTGTCAACTGACTCCAATCACTTCATGGACAGCTAGCCACGGTCTAGCCAGGTCTGTCAACTGACTCCACTCACTTCATGAACAGCTAGCCACGGTCTAGCCAGGTCTGTCAACTGACTCCACTCACTTCATGGACAGCTAGCCACGGTCTAGCCAGGTCTGTCAACTGACTCCACTCACTTCATGAACAGCTAGCCCCGGTCTAGCCAGGTCTGTCAACTGACTCCAATCACTTCATGGACAGCTAGCCACGGTCTAGCCAGGTCTGTCAACTGACTCCACTCACTTCATGAACAGCTAGCCACGGTCTAGCCAGGTCTGTCAACTGACTCCAATCACTTCATGGACAGCTAGCCACGGTCTAGCCAGGTCTGTCAATTGACTCCACTCACTTCATGAACAGCTAGCCCCGGTCTAGCCAGGTCTGTCAACTGACTCCAATCACTTCATGGACAGCTAGCCACGGTCTAGCCAGGTCTGTCAACTGACTCCAATCACTTCATGGACAGCTAGCCACGGTCTAGCCAGGTCTGTCAACTGACTCCACTCACTTCATGAACAGCTAGCCACGGTCTAGCCAGGTCTGTCAACTGACTCCAATCACTTCATGGACAGCTAGCCACGGTCTAGCCAGGTCTGTCAACTGACTCCACTCACTTCATGAACAGCTAGCCCCGGTCTTGCCAGGTCTGTCAACTGACTCCAATCACTTCATGGACAGCTAGCCCAGGTCTAGAAAGGTCTCTTTCAACATAATATGTTGATACATCGTATTGCAGCTGAGGCGTATATGCAACTAAATCTAGAACAATTCAAAGAATAACCGGGGCGAAATAAACATTAGAACTTGAAGTATATGAAAGAGAAATGAATAAAGTAAACTATACCTCCACCCCCACCCCCTACCCCCATCTCTCTCTCTCTGTCTTTCTCTCTTTGTCTTTTTGTCTCTCTCTCTCTCTCTCTCTCTCTCTCTCTCTCTCTCTCTCTCTCTCTCTCTCTCTCTCTCTCTCTCTCTCTCTCGCTCTCTCTCTTTGTTTTCGTTTGCCTTTTGTCTGTATGTCTATATTTACGCTTATCTTTTTCTTACCTTTTTTCTACTATTATCGTCCTGCTCTGTGTGTGTGTGTGTTTCCCTTTGCCCTTTGCCTGTATGTCTATATTTATGCTTCTCTTTTTCTTACCTTTTTCTACTGTTATCGCCCTTCTCTTTGTCTCTGTCTCTGTCTCTGTCTCTCTGTCTCTGTCTCTCTCTCTTTCTCTCTCTCTCTCTCTCTCTCTCTCTCTCTCTCTCTCTCTCTCTCTCTCTCTCTCTCTCTCTCTCTCTCTCTCTCTCTCTTTTTGCTTCTCATAACTCGAGGGTTCTCAGCTGTAGAGCTGATATTGCAGCCGCCCAAGCTACTCACAGACAGATGCTAATTTTAAAACAGAATAATTTACATGTGTCCGGAGTTGTTACAAATTCCTATAACGTGCGTCTGGGCTGGGAGCTGCTCATGACAGTTACAGGTTTTACATATCTACTACTAGCTTCACTTACACACAGGCCTCTGAATAGACATCTGTGTGTATGTATGTGCGTGGTGTGTGTGAGTTTGAGGATGGGATGGTGGCAGGGGTATGTAGGAACTGAAGAGTGTAATTTTTGTTTATAATATTATCTCAGTAATATGAGGTTTTTCTTTTTAATCGTTTCATTTTAAGAGTTGAAACCGTAAGAGCAACACAGTGTATGTCTTCAAATAGTGAGTGATGGGAACTAGATCTGCGGAAAGAAGTCTCTGACTTAGCGGATAATGGATTAAAAGATTTTTTTTTCTTCATTTTCTAACGATAAGATTAGTGACCATATGGACTGAACAAAATGGACAAGGTCTCTGTTCTCTGTTGACAAAACTCACCTCAGATTGTACAGAATGACGTCATTAACAGTTTTATGCTCATCATTACCCCTCCAGGAGGAAGTGAATTCCTTTCACTCATCCTTCTTTTCCCTCTCTTTTATCAAGTGCTCTTTTTATACAGCTTTTCTACTTTTGTTTTTCTACCTCTCTATCTATCTGTTTTAAACACTTTACATTTTACTCATTTAAGAACAGAGATCAGATATCGCAAGGGGAAGATCCCAGCCAAGCCAGACATCTTCCGTTGGTTGAGTGTGTCGATAAAAAAATGAGAAAACCTTGAAATTTTTTAAAGTCATTTAATCAAAATCCAACCTCTTATATCGTGAGTAGTTCGCTAAGCTGCAGAGCTAAAAAGGAAAAAATTCTCAAGTCTACAGAAGCGGAATCTAACACGCATTACCCTATCCGTGTATGATGGGTTATCAAGGCAGGTAAGAGGTGTGTGTGTGTGTGTGTGTGGGTGTAGACTGCTTCATTAGAGGTTCTTGGTTTACGATCAGGCTGAGTTGTCAATTTGACATGTTCATACCGGAGTTAGAGGGGCTGGGACAGAGATAAAAGGGCTTTAAACGGTTTAAGTATTATAGTACTCACGTATGGAGTGAGAGTTGAATCAGAGAGAGCGAGAGAGAGAGAGAGAGAGAGAGAGAGAGAGAGAGAGAGAGAGAGAATATTAGATTCAGATGTATCATTGATAAGAATGAGAAAGAGAGAAGAGGGCAGAAGAGGACACCGGCAGGCTTAATAGAATGTACTGATTTGCCCTTTTCTTACCAAGTCGAGTTACAGCCCCTGAAGGCAAGCCGTCCACAGAATACCGTTAGTCGCTAGAAGGGAAATCATGTCCGCCGAATTAGAGGTCCACCGGAAGATGTGTAAAACGTCATTGAATGAGGTGTACTGTTAACGTAGACTTGTAATGGTCGGTAATCGGCAGAATGGACGCGGCCATCTTGGCGGTAAGAAAATGGATTCTCGCTGTAGCATAGTTGTTTGAGTCGGACTGACAGAGTCTACCACTTAAAATAACGGCTTCTTCCAATTTCTTAATCTCTTTTTATTTTTTAATTTATTTTTTTTTTTTTTTTTTTTTGAAGTAGGAGGAGAGGGGTCTAATCTTTGAATATGCCATACCCTCGCTGCTCAAGTTCAAACCATTTTATGTGCGATCACTTTCGTATTGTGATGCATTTTGGCCAATATTTTAATTATTTACACTGGTCTCACGATAAGATGGATGCTTTCAAATCAAGAATATATAAGGAGAAGTCAAGGAAATGTGCGTTTAACTGAATGAGAGAGAGAGAGAGAGAGAGAGAGAGAGAAAAGGAGAGAGAGAGATAGAGAGAGAGGTTCACATAATCTAATCAGCTCTAGATCTACAAATGTGTATCGAATCATTACACTATGTGATGAGTGCATGAGGAGGGAAGCAGCGGGAACCAGTTCCTTGGCTCGGGTTGGTTTGCTCCAGGTAGTCACCTCTCATCAAATGGAGGTGGCAAGAGTGCAACAACATTTACGGCAGCTTTATGGGAAAAAAGCAGAGTAAAAATGTCAAAGTTTCATCAACTCGCCCAGCCATTAGTTCAAGCCGGCAGCGCTACCTGGGTATTTTAAGAGTCATAAAGGCGCAAATTGGATTTTAACTTGGTGTATTAGACTAAGTGTTAATAATAAACATAACTCAGATGACATCTCGAGCTACAATTGTTGCCAGATGGGCAGAATAGTGTTTTACCGTTGAGTCTAGGTTAGGGAAAGCATAGAATCTAGAAACTATGCAACGTTCTTGCCTCCATTGTGTGAAGAATGACGATGCTAATTGTAGCGAGCGAGGAAAGATCTCCATCACTCCGTTGTCTGATTGCGCAGAGGATCGTGTTTCTGGTCGGGAGTCTACGTGAATACAACACGCTCAGACAGCCGACCGCTGACGAAGAAATTCGAGAAAAGTAAATCAAAGAGGATCATGGGTCTGTGAGATCTTCACACCAAGAAGAGTTCTCAGCGGAGGAACGCGAGGTTCCCTGCTCGTATCTTCATCGTACCCGGGTTACCTCTCCAGGGATGTTTTACTGTTCTCACTTTCCAGTTGCTCATCACGCAGCGTAGTCTTGAAAACCAAAAAAAAAACAAAATAAAATAAAAAATAATTAAAATAAATGAATGAATAACCAGAGTTCTGGAAACCTGGGGTATCCTGAGATTCCCAGCAGGATAATATTAAAATCTTTGAGTGGATGGAACTCGTGTACAAGAGTCAGTGTGACCAGCCGAAGGTCGGAAACTTAGAGGCAAATATTGGATAACTTTAATTTGTTACTCGCCGCTTGCTGGCTCTTGAAAAAGATTGAAACGAGGGTTACATCATGAGAGAGACAGCGGAAGTGAGCGAGGGAAAGCGGAAAAACAAAATGTTCCACGCAGAAAATGGCGTGAAGCAGAGTATGGAGGTAAATATCTCACATAGAACTGGAAACTGACTGGACTTCGAGTATACTTTGCGGAAGGTTGGAAACAAAAAAGCGTATTTCTATATTTACGGAGACACATCTAAAAAATAGACTCACGACTCGGGATATCAAACCATGAGATTCTGCACGGGCCAGCTTGGAGCAAACCTGTGTGTCCATGTTGGATAGAGTGAGTTCCTGAGGAGCCGCGTCAAGCGTTCAGCAACGACGTGGGTATTCTGCTGAGTGTGTCATCCTGACATAGACCTACATGGATAGAGGTTACGGAACCTACTGGTCCTATTCGGTAGTTGCTCAAATCCTACAAATCTGGGTCGTCACATTTCCGACGGTTTTTGTGAAGTAAACATTTCAAATGTTGAGTGGCGTAATGGACTGATTGTAGGGGAAGAAGATATAAATTTCATGTAGTAAATACCATCTCCTATTAACCACTCTTGTATCATGCGTGAAAGCGCTGTAACTTTTCGAGGCTGGTCGGGCCAATAGACTTCTTGATAATCAATCGTTATACAAGGGGATCGATATTGCTATGTTCGCTTTCTTACAAACTAAAAACTTTCAGAAGAACAGGAACTTGAAAGAGCCTGCTTTGATGTGAAGACTCGCATTACGCGAGAGCTCGAGAGACGTGCTTCATCCAGTTATACCATATTGGGTTTCCGATTCTGATTGAAATTCTGTTGTAAAGACATAACCCGTGAAAGTATTAAGGATTCTGCTAGGAAGACAAGATAATACAAGAGAATATCCTCATTTCTTTACTTTGACCATATCAACCATTACCAAAAATCTATTGCTTAATATAAGTAAAGACCTTTTGAAACAATTCACACAGGCCCAATATGAACATTGAAAGGCTGAATCACAACTCTTGTCTTAAAACACTACATGCAGCTGAAATTCCATGATCAAACACGACTGATTGCAGGTAAGAATTTCGACGAACTTTCTGAAAATAGCTCCAGTATGTCATTATAGTGGAGCCTGCAATAATTACGTATTTCTTGTAATCTTGTTATCTTCAAAAGCATTCCATTCCTTCCACCAAAGAGCCTCGCCTAATTAACATAAAGTGTCTTCAAACTGGTTTTAAAAGACAGAAGCAGATAAGAGGCAGTCGAGCAGATGGTTAGCCTGGCCCGACTGGCGCACGGTTTGCTGGGTGGATGGGGTGCTCGGTATATGGCGTCACTTGGGCTCTATCGTCTCGGGATTGATAACCGGGCTGTGATGATGATACAGACACACACACACTCACATAGACAGGTACATAGATAGACAAACACAGACTGACAAACAGAATGATAGATAGGGGCAGAGTTAGTTTGCTGATCGCCATTTTATATATATATATATATATATATATATATTATAAATACACGACAAAATATTGTGTCTACTGATTCAGCTGAAGTTTCTTCATCATCCAAAACCTCCTTTTCTATAGTCCCTGATGATTGAGACTGGGACACATAGCTACATAAATGGATCTGTTTGAAAATGTTCAAGTTTAGAATAAAGTTCAAGTTATTTTTTTATATAAATATTTCACAAAAATGCCATTTAACTCCCATGAAATTTTTTCCCATACGGAGGAGGAGACATAAGTCAATACATCAGCTTCATTACATTCGCTCATAATCTTTAAATCTGTTATTAGCGCTAGGTGAGGAGAACTATCTCCTCGGCTCCTGGTTCACGCGAACGTCGGTGGAGCTCTGTTCTGGAGGTTTTCTTGGCCACAGAATTCTTATCCTTTACGCCATCAGATAAAATCAAGAGAAAACAATGACGAGAATATCTCTACTTCCCGACACAACTCCCAAATGGCAAAGCCAGAAATAGGATCTAGTCGGGGAGCCGGGCGTATTTGTCCGCCTGAGGCGCCGCCAATATCACGAGACAGAGTCTAGTCTCTAGCATTGCCTTCCTTGTTTACCTCTTTCACTGAAGATAGGAGAAGAAAGCACTAATTAACGAGAACAGACTAAGAAAAAATACAGACCCCTTCCTAGTGTTAACACCAAGCTTGTATTCCAGATGGCCAGAAAACAAAACACTGATTTGTGTAAGATCTTGGAACAGACTCAAGTTTAACTTTTTTTTAAGAAGTAGATACAGCGTTCTTCGAAATAAAAAAAATAAAGATTTATATCCCCTGATTTCTGTTTAAGTGGTAATTCTAAATTGTTTAACCTTCCTAAGATTCTTTCATTCTTTCAAGGTCACTATAAGTTATGTGATCGAAAAGATGCTCAAGTATCTTCACTTTCGAAACCGTTTGTTTCATGTTGATCATTTTAATCATTTAAAAGGTGGATGGTCATGGACAATATTCTATTGATTGTACTCACAACCTTTCTGGTTTGGGCTGGGCTAGAGACATACACGTCTTAACTAGTGGCACGCGAAACTATAGCACACATGGTTAATTCTATAAACTTATAATTATACATAGCTGCCGACCAGTATGTATAATATGTATTCAGTCTTGGGCCTCCGAGTACGTCAGTTCGTATCGGTGCTAAAAAGTACGTATTTTGCAGTATCCCACAAATGGGAAATAAAAAATACATGCCGAGTGGACAGCTTGCAGCTTGCAGCCATGATGTTCAAGTTATACTAACAGAAAATTACTGTTTATGAAGTTTACAATAACTTATAAGTAACGGGTAAGCTTGTAAACGTTTAATTAAGCTTAAGCTAAAATCAATATTGGTAACTGTACTGAATGGGCTACACCATCCACCAGGTTTGCAGCGATCAATTGTATTTATCTTGCTTGAAATCTGTGTTTGCCTTTTCAAAAGTTGGCACTTATGTAAATATCACTTTTATTATCGAATTCATGGCTGTATGAAAGAATGGGATGACCATACATTTAGTATACAACTTCTTCATTCATTACTGGTCAAGTAGTTTTGACATTTAGCTGGATTCATCTAACTAGTGTCTTTGCATTTGCTTCATGTCTTTACCGTGATACTATCCACTATGTCATCTCCATAATGTCACTGCCATCATGAGTGGACAATGTCCTACTGCATCTCCGCCGAGCAAAGGTTGGACATTGCAGAACAGATTTTATACAGAAATAACCCAAAGAGAGATTCTGGGATCTGTTTGTTGGTGGGTGTATCTGTCTCTCTCTATCTCTCTCTCTCTCTCTCTCTCTCTCTCTCTCTCTCTCTCTCTCTCTCTCTCTCTCTCTCTCTCTCTCTCTCTCTCTCTCTCTCTGACATAAACGCATTCTTCCTTTTTTTTTTCTTTGCTATCTCTTTTTCTGTTTTTTGTTGTTTTTTTCAATGATTTATGGGAAATAAAACAACCGTGTAGACCTTGGTGACATCAGTCGGATAAATCTTGGTGTTTAACGATCAGTGGATGATACCAGAATTATTCCGTGGTTTGTGCAGGGACGTGCGGCAATAAAACAAGCTCTCTGTGGGAATAGCCGCGACCTTTCAAAGTCTGCATCTCGAGATAGAAATATAGAGAAGCTGCGACGCTTTTTGAGGGGCAGAACGCACGCTACGATGTGGGAAAATCATGGAAACTCTGAGAACTACCTGCTGCACTTGGCTGTTTAAAACCAAAAAAATGCATGCGTTTAACATACTTTACATTAATTTTTATGTGGTTTGTGTTTAGATAACAAAAATATCCGCAAACGTACAAGTTATGTTATCTAAACGGCGATAAACTGCTTTATGTGGCATTTTTCTCTTGCTTTCACACCTTATTTTTCCCTTTGTCACTTCTATCTGTCGAAACTTAATTCTTATTTCCCCCCTCTTTATCTCTTTCTCGTTTGTCTCTGTCTATCTCAGTGTGTCACTGCTTGTCTCTAAAACCCTCTCTCTCTCACTTTCTCCTTTCTCTGTCTCTATCTTTCTCTCTCGGCCAGCCTCATTATCATGCTCCACATAGTAAAGTAGAACTTACAAGAACCACTTAGAACCGTTTGGCCAGACAGCTAGAGTCGGACCTTGTGACCAGCGGACCAGATAACTGACCAGTACCATCACCCTAATGAGCGCGTTCCTCACACAGAGAAAGGCTAGTTCTCTCTCTGACTCAGGGAAGTGGACAATGGCGAGCTGCATGGTCAGTTTTTCTCTTTCGACAAATCATGAATTTTGCATTTTTTTCTTTCCGTAGTTAAGCTGCGTCTCTCTAATCTTTATCAATCATAATAAAAACAAAAACAACATTTTCTAAAAACGCTGGTTGATATATGCTGTATTTTCTGACCGATACGAGTTCCTTTTGCTTCCCTGTACACATTCGCTTTGCTTCCCTGTACACATTCGCTTTGCTTCCCTGTACACATTCGCTTTGCTTCCCTGTACACATTCGCTTTGCTTCCCTGTACACATTCGCTTTGCCTCCCTGTACACATTCGCTTTGCCTCCCTGCACACATTCGCTTTGCTTCCCTGTACACATTCGCTTTGCTTCCCTGTACACATTCGCTTTGCCTCCCTGTACACATTCGCTTTGCCTCCCTGTACACATTCGCTTTGCCTCCCTGTACACATTCGCTTTGCTTCCCTGTACACATTCGCTTTGCTTCCCTGTACACATTCGCTTTGCTTCCCTGTACACATTCGCTTTGCTTCCCTGTACACATTCGCTTTGCCTCCCTGTACACATTCGCTTTGCTTCCCTGTACACATTCGCTTTGCTTCCCTGTACACATTCGCTTTGCTTCCCTGTATACATTCGCTTTGCCTCCCTGTACACATTCGCTTTGCTTCCCTGTACACATTCGCTTTGCTTCAATGTACACATTCGCTTTGCTTCCCTGTACACATTCGCTTTGCTTCCCTGTACACATTCGCTTTGCTTCCCTGTATACAGTCCTTTTGCTTCCCTGTACACATTCGCTTTGCTTCCCTGTACACATTCACTTTGCTTCCCTGTACACATTCGCTTTGCTTCCCTGTACACATTCGCTTTGCTTCCCTGTACACATTCGCTTTGCTTCCCTGTATACATTCCTTTTGCTTTCCTGTACACATTCGCTTTGCTTCCCTGTATACATTCCTATTGCTTCCCTGTATGCAGTCCTTTTGCTTCCCTGTACACAGTCGCTTTGCTTCCCTGTACACATCCGCTTTGCTTCCCTTCACACATTCGCTTTGCTTACCTGTACGTATTCACTTTGCCTCCCTGAACACATTCGCTTTGCTTCCCTGTACACATTCGCTTTGCTTCCCTGTACACATTCGCTTTGCTTCCCTGTACACATTCGCTTTGCTTCCCTGTATACAGTCCTTTTGCTTCCCTGTACACATTCGCTTTGCTTCCCTTCACACATTCGCTTTGCTTACCTGTACGTATTCGCTTTGCCTCCCTGAACACAGTCGCTTTGCTTCCCTGTACACATTCGCTTTGCTTCCCTTCACACATTCGCTTTGCTTACCTGTACGTATTCGCTTTGCCTCCCTGAACACATTCGCTTTGCTTCCCTGTATGCAGTCCTTTTGCTTCCCTGTACACATTCGCTTTGCTTCCCTGTACACATTCACTTTGCTTCCCTGTACACATTCGCTTTGCTTCCCTGTACACATTCGCTTTGCTTCCCTGTACACATTCGCTTTGCTTCCCTGTACACATTCGCTTTGCTTCCCTGTATACATTCCTTTTGCTTCCCTGTACACAGTCGCTTTGCTTCCCTGTACACATTCGCTTTGCTTCCCTTCACACATTCGCTTTGCTTACCTGTACGTATTCGCTTTGCCTCCCTGAACACATTCGCTTTGCTTCCCTCCACACATTCGCTTTGCTTCCCTGTACACATTCGCTTTGCTTCCCACCACACATTCGCTTTGCCTCCCTGAACACATTCGCTTTGCTTCCCTGCACACATTCGCTTTGCTTCCCTGCACACATTCGCTTTGCCTCCCTGTACACATTCGCTTTGCTTCCCTGTACACATTCGCTTTGCCTCCCTGAACACATTCGCTTTGCCTCCCTGTACACATTCGCTTTGCCTCCCTGTACACATTCGCTTTGCCTCCCTGTACGCATTCGCGTTGCTTCCCTTCACACATTCGCGTTGCTTCCCTTTACAAATTCGCTTTGCCTCCCTGTGCACATTCGCTTTGCTTCCCTGTACACATCTCTCTCTGATGTGGTTTCAGTAGATACCCGACTCCGGAACAAATCAATAACTAAAACTACTTGAGCTCTTAAAGTCGAAAGAGGGTGAGGAGCAATTAAAAAGCTAATTGCCCTGTAAGTCATTTTTCCCTGCTTCGCTGTTAACAGAGAGAGAAAATGTAGGGTTTGGGAGTAATCTAACATCCCCCTCCCTTCTCCGCCCCTCTCTCTCTCTCTCTTTTTCTCTCTCTATCTCTCTCTCTCTCTCTCTCTCTCTCTCTCTCTCTCTCTCTCTCTCTCTCTCTCTCTCTCTCTTCCCCCCCCCCCTCTCCATTTCTTTGATATTTGACTGGTTATAAATCACAAGCCAACATGTGGTGATAATAATGATAACCAAGAGTTTAGAAATAGAGCTATTTGTTAAAGAGTGTTTTTCTTGCTTTTGCTTTTGTTTTTGTTTTGTTTTGTTTTTTGCTTTGTTTTGTTGTTTTTTGTTTTTTTTTTTTAAGGGGAAAAGGGGGTGGTTGGATGAGTCCATCGCGATAATTCTATTCTTCATCCTTCACTTATGCGGCTATCGCATTACACTGAATGCTCAGCTTTCACTGTATGGAATTCTTGATATTGGTTTAAAACAGAATTAAGACAAAGTCCGATATGAAAGTCACGTACATATTCGTGTTTAGTTCAAGTTCCTGTATTTGTCTGGGCCATAGACACACTGGAATTGTTTCATTTCGAGGCTACCCTATATACAACTTTATATTTCGATTAAACTGTTGGTTCTTTTTGGTTACATTAAAATCGATTTTTTTTCCTTTTCTTTTATTCTCGGAAATAGCAGGAGACGTCAGAAAAAGTCGTATTTATGAAAGACCCAATAGAGCCGTTAATGACATAAATACGACCATAATACAAAGCAAAGAGCTCGATACCTTGAAAGCAGGTTAGATTAAAGGAGGCGAAACTAGCACTCAACTAAGCTTCAAGTCGCTGTATGAGTTTCTCTCGGAAGTTCAGGAGACAGAGAACTGCCAAGTGAAAGACCATTAATTTTTATCTGCGCAGGTCGCAATTATAACGCGCTAGTGTGCCCAGGTGGAGCGTCTCCAGCAAGCGTCCAGTTGTCTTGAAGTGCATCCATTAACTGCAGTAACTTTTCTATTCCAAGTTCACTCCCTTTGTCTCCGCTGTATGATTGGTCGGCTGAGATGAATGGCGATAAAGTGGCTCTATGAGCTCTGGAGATCTGATATTAGAGCCAGGAATGCAGATAAAAGCAGTCGGGGCGACATATTGTCCTGTTACACCTTTACTGGTGTGAATCAAACGACATATTGTCCTGTTACACCTTTACTGGTGTGAATCAAACGACATATTGTCCTGTTACACCTTTACTGGTGTGAATCAAACGACATATTGTCCTGTTACACCTTTACTGGTGTGAATCAAACAGCCGAGCCGTGACACACTAGATTTTTGTGGGGGTAGGGGTGGGGGTGGGGGTTGTCTTTTTGCTATTTTGCTGTGTTTTTTTTTTTTTTATGAAACGTAGTTGTTGTTTCTTTTGTAATAAGAGTAAGAGGGAAGGCTAATGGAGAATCAATGAGATTTTTTTTTTTTCTATTCACAATGACAACCGACTGTTGTTCCGTACAAAAAAGAGTCATACTTGTTTCATTTGAGATCAGGTTTTTTTCCTTCCAAACTAGGAATATTTTCTTGGACGGTTTGAACTATCTTTCATCACGACGGTAATGCGACTGCTCTAACATTGCTTATGATAATAATGATGATGATGATGATGATGATGATGATGATGATAAATCACGGATATCGTCGGAGATGGGACAGAAAGCCAGTACAAGAAAAGTCCTGGTTGTCTCAAGGCCAAGCGACACGAATTATCCGTCACAAGTCTATCGTCTGGAATGTCAATACCTTTAAAGTTAACCAGGACAACAATATTGTCTTCATTATAAAGTCGGACTTTTTCACTTTTACCTTACATCATTACTTTCATCGCTAACTTCATTCGTCCTCTCTCTCTCTCTCTCTCTCTCTCTCTCTCTCTCTCTCTCTCTCTCTCTCTCTCTCTCTCTCTCTCTCTCTCTCTCTCTCTCTCTCTCTCTCTTTCTCTCTCTCTCTCTGTCTCTCTCTGTCTCTCTCTCTCTTTATCTCATTTTTCTCCCTATTTAATTCTTTAATATTCTCGCTTTCAGTCTTTTATTTCTTACTTCAGACCTCTCTGTGTATCTCTCTCTCTCTCTCTCTCTCTCTCTCTCTCTCTCTCTCTCTCTCTCTCTCTCTCTTTCTCTCTCTCTCTCTGTCTCTCTCTCTGTCTCTCTCTCTCTCTTTATCTCATTTTTCTCCCTATTTAATTCTTTAATATTCTCGCTTTCAGTCTTTTATTTCTTACTTCAGACCTCTCTCTGTCTCTGTCTCTCTCTCTCTCTCTCTCTCTCTCTCTCTCTCTCTCTCTCTCTCTCTCTCTCTCTCTCTCTCTCTCTTTCTCTCACTTGTCAAATCTTTCTTCATACACCGTCATCCCCCAAACCACAGATCGATTTTTCTACATAAAAGTTAACGAAGCGCCCTGGACACTCAAGCTGGTCACCTTTCATTGCATTGACCTTAATTCTGTCAATCAACGCATCCCAGTGTCAGCTTTAGACTCGGTTACATTCCGTATTCTGTCCCGCGCAGTTACAAAACACAACAATGAGTTCCATGAATTCCAGCCCGGTAATTTTTCATGGAAATTTCAGTGAGTTAATTATTTTTTCTGCGCAAGCGTACTTTAAAAAGATTGTGTTAACTTTCAGAAGATAAAAATTCTGTCCTTTATATCTGGCCTTCTTATCTTCTTCCTCCTCATCTTCCCCATTTCTTGTTCCTGTATTCAGTCGTTTCAGTTTGTCCCAGTTTCTTCTGCCTCACGTTTAGAGTCTGATTTTTGACGAATACAAAACAAGCTGAGTTTGAGTATAGAATATTGTTGTACAGAATATTGCCCTGTGCCAGTCACGATGGTCAGATAAGTTCAAAACCAAGGTCAAGGTCGTGGCTATTTGATGTGACGTCATGCAATGTATTTGGAGCAAAGAACCAAAAGAAGAGCACTTCTCTGGTTCATTGATCATTTGATAAAGCGAATCCACAATAAATTGATCCAATGGCCATTGTGCATTTGAAACAAGTTCAAAAGTCTGGATTTATCCTAGGAGAGATTTTTCTGCAGGATGTAATAATGTGTGAATTTCTTAAAGATGTTGTTGTACTCTACACTGACGCCTGCCGCTTCGACAACTTACCGATCCAATCATTAAAAGGGGACAAAAGAACTCCAACAACGAGATTTTGGTTTACGGCGCCTAACGTTTTAGATTAAGAGTTTTGTTTTTGGTTTACGTTGTCTACAACGTTTTAGATTAAGAGTTTTGTTTTAGTTTTATGTTCATGAATTGTTTTAGTTTTATGTTCATGAATTGTTTTAGTTTTATGTTTATGAATTGTTTTAGTTTTATGTTCATGAATTGTTTTAGTTTTATGTTCATGAATTGTTTTAGTTTTATGTTCATGAATTGTTTTAGTTTTATGTTCATGAATTGTTTTAGTTTTATGTTCATCAATTGTTTTAGTTTGATGTTCATGAATTGTTTTAGTTTTATGTTCATGAATTGTTTTAGTTTTATGTTCATGAATTGTTTTAGTTTTATGTTCATGAATTGTTTTAGGTTTATGTTCATGAATTGTTTTAGTTTTATGTTCATGAATTGTTTTAGTTTTATGTTCATGAATTGTTTTAGTTTTATGTTCATGAATTGTTTTAGTTTTATGTTCATGAATTGTTTTAGTTTTATGTTCATGAATTGTTTTAGTTTTATGTTCATGAATTGTTTTAGTTTTATGTTCATGAATTGTTTTAGTTTTATGTTCATGAATTGTTTTAGTTTTATGTTCATGAATTGTTTTAGTTTTATGTTCATGAATTGTTTTAGTTTTATGTTCATGAATTGTTTTAGTTTTATGTTCATGAATTGTTTTAGTTTTATGTTCATGAATTGTTTTAGTTTTATGTTCATGAATTGTTTTAGTTTTATGTTCATGAATTGTTTTTCTGAAGCGCAAAGAGAAAAACATCGAGGCCCAGAATTTTATTTTAGCACCAGGTGTGTGAAAGTTACAGGAAGTGAATATGACAGCATGGATGAATCTCAGGTGGTTTCTCGCCAGGACTGAGCCCGTCCCATCCTGAGACAGACGGGTTTCATTGACAGCCGGCAACTGTGCTCAGTTTCCCCAGAAGAGATCTTCACGGTACACGTTTGCTAACAGATGTCAATCATTCCGGCAAGAATTTAGCTTCGAGAACTTGAAGACATTGGTTTCAACTTGAAACGGTCGTTTTTTCTTTTACACATACAGCAAAGAGAAGAAGAAGCGTGGAAAGTTTTTTATTTTTTACACATAAGATTTTAGAGTGTTGAATAAGGCATCTGAATGGAATAGAAATTTTCTAAAGTAGAAAAGACGAAGAATATCCCGGAAATGTATCATTGTTGAGCTTTGTTGTGATCTGAGAGATTCTGGCAACAAATAAGCTTTAAGTGTGTAGATCTACAAGCATTGAGCTTTTACGAAGAAGTTGAGGGCTGCCTGGTAAGCTTTGGGTCCAATCAAATATCAGGGAATTAATGAAAAACTGAGGCCGTGTGATAGTGTTCAGAGGACTGTGTGTTGTTATTTTCTTTGTTCTAGGCGTTTTCTATTTCCTGCTACTGTATTGAGGCAACAGTTTCAGCACTTTGGTTAAAACTGATAGTTATTGCTGGATGCTGCCTAACAAACATACTCAATTAATTGGGAAGATAAGAAAAAGAGAGTATGTGTGTGTAAGTGAGAGAGAGAGAGAGAGGGGGGAGAGAGATTGAGAGAGAGAGAGAGAGAGAGAGAGAGAGAGAGAGAGAGATTTTGAAATTAATAAAATAAGTTTGTTTGGTTTTTTTTTATTACATTTTGTGTGATCTAGACACGAGATTCTGTTCCATATGTTCCGGTTGATGCAGTCCCACATTCACCCTTAAGCTTTAAGACATGCTATTGAGAAAATTGAATGAACGATCAAACTGAATCATAATGTGCAAAATAGATTTTAAAATAAAACCTGTTAACAGAAATTGATAAATCAAAATGAAATGTAAGTATGAGACCGTGATAAATTTAACAACATTAAAAAATGAATATTTTCCTCTACGGTTCATCAGGAGGGAGGGAAAGGAAGGAGGGAGAATGGGGGAACAGGGGCAGTGATGTCAATGATTACTCGTCTAGGATTTCTTTAAACTGTTCAAAAGGTATTTTATCACGGGTGAGAGTTCCAAAATCATGCGAGCAAATAATAAATCAGTTTTAAAAAGCACAGAAGACAGGTCGCGTTTTGTAGACCTCGATATCAGAGAGAGGCTGTTTAAATTGGTTTCTCCAGAGATGGCATAGCTGGTTGGAAATAGACGTCACATGTACACAGACACTTCATTTCGAAAAGGTTTATTAACTGCTACTTATCTTTGACAGACTATTACAAAGTGCAGAGTAAAATTAGTAATAAATATATCGAAAGCTATAAAACCAAATTTGATTGGCACAGAAGGCAAACAGTAGACAAACCCTCTGTAGTGCTTGCTCACGCAGCCAGAGACCCAAACTAAGTTAATCATATCGCAATTATCACAGGAATGTAGGCCTCGAGTTCTGACGGGACTCGTCTGTTTATTTCATAAACACTGAACTGTTTTTCAAGAGTGCTGTCTCTAGTTCGACCTGCTGCTCGCGAGGGGTTCAGCCCGCGTCTTAGAAACACATCAACCCGATTGCGAAATAATAACTGGTAAATCCGCACAAATCTCCGTTCCTCAAACTCCTGCACAAAATTTTTAAATCAAAAATAAAAGATACGAAGATTACCTCTGAGGAAAATTATTCCTTCATTTTTTACGGTGTAATTTTTCAGAGTTTTCCTGCTTGAGAGCGAAGATAAGATGTACAGTCGCGCTCTCTTTTTCTCTCACTATTACCCGCGTGTTTTGAAAGTTTGAAAGTTCTGGAAATAGAGAAATGAGGAACATTTAAAAATTCGTATGTGAATTTTTTTAGGTATTTTTTATGTCAGTTTTGAATTCTGGGATATTAATATCAATTACACGTAGGAACGGTAAACAAGACGGTGGGATTTTCGATTTTCCTAGTTAAAGAGTTTGGTTTTCATTTTTGGATTCCCCTCTTTAGATATCAATAGCAATTTGAGAAAAGCCTACAACACACTAGATCTTCCACTCTGCTCATGAAAGTCAAGATCAAATTTCATTTTTTAAAATTTCTTCGGAGAGAAAATGATAGAAACAGAAAAAGATGAAAACAGATGAAAACTTAACTTTGGCAACCGGAAAACAGCGGAAACCAAAGGAAACTTGCAAGGAAAAGTTTTCACAAAAAAAAAAAAGAAAATCAGAGATCGTTTAAATGCGCTATTTCCTATATTGCTCACTTTTTAATTCTTTCCTCCCCTCAACCCCCCCCCCCCCTCCCCCCTTCCAAAAAAGAGCCCTCCTCCTACCCGTTTCCGAGTAGAGCAATGTATTTGCATCACCAGGAATAACACTGCCTTCTGTCCTCCAGTTAACACATTTTGTGAAGGCTTTCAAGGCACGCAAGAGTTTCCAGTTTAAACAGCATTCATTTCTTGGCCATATTATTTTGTAATTCCACGCTGACTTCATTAACGTGTAACTCTGGAGTCACAGATAATTTTTGTTTAAACAGTTTATTTCAAAGAAAATTTAACAATTCCAAAGAGTGTTTGGTTCTTTCAAATTTTTGCATCTCTTAAATTCCCAGCTTCCCTGCCAACAAAAACCTCCCTCAACCAGCTTTCGATTGTAATTGATCTCAGAGAAGGGCTAAATATTCTAGTTAAGGAGATAATTGTAGCCTCCATCACAGCGTGTTCAACAGTACATAGGATACGGGATCGGCTTGTGAAAACAAACAAGACCAAATCTATAGAGAACTGCGTGCTAGGCCTACCGTTCATAAAACATTCATTCCTTCTTAAGAACTAACGAGTGGTTCTTAACTTGCAATCAGTTCTCAATTTGAATATTTCGAGCATCTTTTTTATGTAATTCTTACAGTAAACTTCTTTAAATTTTGTTTTCTTTTATTACCTTGCCTGTATGTTTGTCTGATTTTCTATGTTTCTCTCTCCAGCTCCCACCTCTCTGTCTATCTTCCTTTCTCCTTTTCTCTCTCTTCTTCTTTCTCCCACTGTCTTTCCTCTCTCCCTCCCTTTCTCTCTCTTCCTCTCTCTCTTTGCCCAACTATTCTTCATTTATGTATGTTACTGTTTGAATCACTTGGTCACTCGACGTATTTATTCCGATTTGTCAATAAAAATAAAATCATTAAATAATAAAGAGATCTAGGGATCTGGAAACCATGTTTCTCCCTCCGCTGCCTCCGCCCTCCCGCCTCACTGAGCCGCCGCGTCCCCCCCCCCTCCCGCCTCACTGAGCCGCCGCGTCCCCCCCCCCTCCCGCCTCACTGAGCCGCCGCGTCCCCTCCCCCCCCCCCCCTCCCGCCTCACTAAGCCGCCGTCCCCTCCCCACGTCTTACCTGTCCTGACTTGTACACGCTGAACGTTGCGCTAATTGGAGAAAGCTTGAGTTCCAACATACCAATAGATGGGTTGGAAGCTCTGGATTTTTTTTTTTTCTTTTCTCGTTTCGTCTCTTCTTTACGATCTCTCCATTTTGATTGATTGTCTTTCTGTAAGCTTGTCTGTCCTTGTCGGAGTCACTTTTTTTGTCTCTCTCTGCCTGTCTGTGTATCAGTCTCTCCCTCCCTCTCTCTTTCTTTCTCTCTCTCTCTCTCTCTCTCTCTCTCTCTCTCTCTCTCTCTCTCTCTCTCTCTCTCTCTCTCTCTCTCTTCTTTTTTGACTGCAACAAGCGATGAAATTTTATCAAGCAATAACTGCAACTGTTTTACCCTTAGCCACAAACACTAGTCGCTCAAGTTTTGCTAGTCCGCGCACAAACAAAAAGGCTTATTTTATAGAGAGACGAACTAATAAACGTCATGAAACTTTCCGGTGATCGTAAGCTATACTTTAGGACTAACGTTCCTAGTACTGATCATAGTCTGTTTGCTCACGTGACCAACACAAGCTTAAGAAGTGAAGGTTCAAATTTCCTAACCTACAAGAAAATGCCAGGACTCTGAATCCAGAGGATCCTGATTAGATATGAATTTATATCATTTACAGGTAATTCACGATCTAGTAACCAGAGGTCATGTCTTGCTCATATGAAGCTGCGATGTTTCTCACTAGTGTCAGGTATTTTCTTCCACTCTGGGCAACATAGACGCCTGCTCACAACATGTACGGCGGCGATGAATTTTACAGCAACAAGGGCTGATATTTTTATACATTGAAATCTCTTCTGACTTCTTTGATGAATCGAGGAACAGACTAAGTAACATCTTTAGAAGATTACGTCCGGTTTACGGAAAGCTGGGCTATCACCGGTGGGGGGGAGGGCCCAGGTTGTGGATTTTATCAACACTGATGAGAAACACCGCGTCGGGGGAGGAGAAAAACCCCACAGTTACAGTCTACATGATGCTCTCCTGCTCTCTGTTTGAACATACACACCGGGAAATGGCAGGAGAGAAAACGAAAAGTTTGCATATCTGTCGTGTAAACGCGAATTTAGGAAGAGTTAAAAATTTGATGAGTTTTTGACATTCCTTGACTAAGGCCTTGGGGCTGAGGATGGTGATAGACAAAGACGATAATGATGAGAAGGTGTTAGGTAGACTGTGGCGAGGAGGAGGGTGATCACTGCCATTATGTTGAGAAAGGAAAAAAAAAGATAACGTCGAGAAAAGAGGATTAATAGTGATTTCTACAACTTATCTTATCAAGTACAGAGAAGAGAGAGAGAGAGAGAGAGAGAGAGAGAGAGAGAGAGAGAGAGAGAGAGAGAGAGAGAGAGAGAGAGAGAGGAGGCAAGAAGCAGATCTTACCGGCGGATGTAGCTTGCCCACTCTCTGAGTGGCCGGGTCGTTCATGACGACCTCCACACGACAATGCTCGTTCCTCCGGACTGTGGTGATGACCAGATCATCCCGGCCAAGGTAAACACTCCGGCCAATGTCCACGCGGATATCCCTGTGCCGGATGACCAGACCAGCAGCATGGCAAGTCGCTGGGAGCATGGCGAGGAGGAGACAGGATGTGAGGACACCACACAGGGAAGTCAGTGAGCTCTGCGGCCTGGGCGCCCAGCCTCTCCGTGCTGCCAATGGACAAGTTTTTCTGGTTCCGGACGCCATGTCTGGAGCCGCTAGGTTGACCAGCAACCCGCTGGTGTTCACGTACATAAAACACTGAACGAGGCGTGTTTACTTCACGGCTTTTCTATCTTGTTGAGCGCCTTTGCTCAAACTGAATGAATAGAAACACTGTGCATCGTCAGAATTTTCCCATGTAAAGGACCATGCTGGATAGTCGCATGTTGCTTTAAGGTGTCTGCCATCTTAACGATTTTGGCATTTTTTAATAGAATTTCGCAGCCTGTATCCTAAAATGCAAAACCTATATCAGCATATGAGCTGCCACAACTATAGCGGTAACTGGGGAGTGTTGACCTCCAACGCAGCTTGTCTGTGGAGCTCTTCTGGTTTGGTGATTAGTCTTTGTCTGTCCACCTTCTGGTGTTGATATCTTGCTCTCACTCTCCCTCTCTCTCTCTTTCTCTCTCTCTCTCTATCTATCTATCTATCTCTCTCTCTTTCTCTCTCTTTCTCTCTCTCTCTCTGCCTCTCTCTCTCTCGCAAAAGCCAGCACAGCCGGCGCTTCTCCTGGCCTTTCCGGATTTCTTTTCGTTTGAATCTCTGGAAAAGATGAAAAAAAAAACAGCTTTCATGACATTTCATATCTAAGAAATACGCTCTTTCTGCAAACGTAATATTTCTTATAATTATGGGGAAAAATACAGAGGTTTATCCTATAACACAAAATACAAAAAAACATGGATTTTTTTCTGAGGGTTATGAGGTATTAATGACAATCTAATGTTTCACATAGAGAGAACTTTTTTCAATTGTTTCACAGTTTACACAGGAGAGAATTAAAAAGAAAAATAAAACAGTTCAGAAGTAAATGATTTATACATTTGTTGCCCAAAAATTCGAAGTTAAAATAATCTGGCTTTCACATTATGAGCTCCCACCCCCTCCCCCATCCTTCCTCTCCGTTTCCGCTTCTCCCCTGGTCCCCGGTGAACCTCTCAGAATCAAGGGACATGACGCCAACAGCGTGAGAACCCATCTCAACGGCCCGCTATCTCCAGCCCCATGTGCCGCTCACCTTGGTGAGTATCGCGGGGCTATCGGAATACACGGCGGGAACTTGGAAGACGGGAAGATTTAGCTCTAGTTATCAGCACCGAACTGAGTGGTGCACGTGCAGGAGAAATAATGGAGGAGTTTCCGAGAAACATAGATCTGTACAATAAAGACGAAATAAAGGCATGAGTAGATAACAGGTTGGCAGGAAGCCAGCGGTCGCGGCGATAGGGAAATATTGCAGACACAAGCAAAGTCGACCGATGTTGATTCTGCAGAGTAAGTTGACATGGTGGAAGGGACGCAATAGGCGGCAGACATTTCAACAGACCGACAGGAAAGTTTGGCGAGAGGGGAAGCAAGAACACATTACTCACAGTAATTGATCTATTGGTTCATTCATTTCTTTATTGGATGGTTGGTTGATTGATAGATCGATAGATTGATTCCTTAGATAATTAGTTGATTCACTGATTGATTGATTGATAGATTGGTAAATTGATTTATTGGTTTATTGAGTGGGTAATAGATTATTTCATATAATAATTGATTGATTGAATGATTGGTTGAGTTGGAGATTGATTTACTAGTCGAGTGATTGATTGATTGGATACTTGGCTACTTGGCTGATTGCTTTGAAGGTTGGTTGATGAATTGGTGATTGATCAATAGTTTGGTTGGATAATAGTTTAATTGATTGACTGCTTGGTTGTAAGATTGATTTATTGAATGATTAATTCATTGATTAATAAATTAATAACCTCAATTAATACAGTCTTTTGCACACTCATCATTAATCCTCGTTTAATGTTTAGACAACCAAAAGCTCTTAGAGGAAACCCGTGAAGTTATCCTCTACATCGCCGAGACCCAGTGAGAAAAGATCTGTAGAATCCAGGGAAAGCCCGTTAAAAAAGGGCATTGACCATTCGCCATAAACTTTCTCTTGGAATGGCAATACAAACTTTGGTGTCATGGAGGGGCGAAGCTCAGCCAATGGGAAGTCACCTGACACGAGTTTGATGACAGGAGTAAGTGTGCAGACAGCAATATGAACTGTGTGCCTACTCGTGTGTGTCTACTCGTGTGTCTACCCCTGAGCTGTGATAAACAGATTGCTGGACCCTCTGAAGCAGACACCGACACAACCCGAGATATTCCCCAGGGCTCGTTCCCTGCCGGTCTCCCCTGGAGTCTGGCCGTACCCCTGTCTGGCCGTACCCCAGTCTGGCTGTACCCCTGTCCCGCCCCTACAGTCAGGGCATCGCTCACCCAGGTGATTGGAAGCTTTGGGGTTGTGGAGCTTGTCTCAGTCAGACCCTGTAGCACCCTGTGTTAAGACCGATTCACGGCCCGTCCTGTCCACTTCTGCAACTGCTAAATGTTTCATTTAGTGTTGAGTTTCACATGTAGTATCTTGTAACGGATACAATGATTTATTTCTACCGGTGATAAGAACACCCAATGAACAAATCTGTACCTTGTGCCCTTAATAATCTTGTAAGAATATAATTAAAGTCTTAGAGAGATTTAAGGATAGATCACCAGCAAGCCATGGGGGAAATTCTATCACGGAGAACATTTGACCTTTATGTTATAAGATCTGAACATACAATGGATCTTGTTTTTCTATTTGCCTTGTTGAGTGTCAACTGCTCAAAGATTTATTAATAAAGATAACCATATTTCCCTTCTGTTGAAAAGTATAGTATAATACGGGCTGAGTACAACGCATCAATCTTTTATTTATTTTAATAAGGCCTATATCACTCAACACGCTTGAAAGTTAAAAACCAAGAAAGGTAGGTACCTGTAGTTTTTAAGTCAACAACAGTTAACATGACTGTATTAAACAGCAGATCCCATACAGGGCAATCAGTAAAACCGACATAAAGGCGACATAATTATCGTAAGCATTTTAACCAATATACCACAAACAGTAAGTGCATGCAACCTATCGCATTATCTGCATACACATAATTATCTCATCCAGTAGAATCAATATATTATTGGATGAAGTAGAACCAATTCACCGGGAACGATAGAGCCAAACTTCGCGTACATTGAACTAACATACATGAATCTACTACAGTAGAACCAAGATCTTCAATGATAGAATCGTAAACTTAAGAGAGAGAACTAAGAGTCGACATTATTCTCTTAAACACTAAACAGTGGATTAATGGCAAATACTCCACTATCCAACACCATGCAAGGAGAAAACTCTGAAACTGCAGCAGCCGGATCTCCCGACCAGGGAAAACTAAGATAGAGAGAAGAGAAACTGCGATGCTAAGAATCCACCGGTTCAGTGCCTGGACTGCTGTCGGCTTGAACTAAAGTGAAAATATTTCAAGTAGCAGTTGATCAGTTATACTCAGACTTTCCTTCGTTTGTATTTTGGGAGTCTGGTTTTATGTGAAGTTTACTACTAACAATGTTGTTGTTGTTGTTGTACTTGTTCGTATTTCTTTTGTTTTGTTTTTTAATTAAAAGGTTTGTATTCATAGAAAGCTGGAAGGATTTTCAGACACTTAAAAAAAAAACTACGAAAACTTTCAAACAAAGAGTGATCTTCGCAAAAACTTTCTTTGACTGGCACCATCAGCAAATTAAAAACAAAAAATATCGATTATCCGTGAAAGATAAGCGCTTATATCATTCTAAATCTGTCATAATGTTCCGCAATAAAGATTTGACAGATTTTGCTAGACCAAACAATGTATCAAATGTTTATACTGAATTTTCTTCAAGAATGTTTTGGGTTCATCATTCTACAGTTACAATATATTTAAAAACTGGTTGAGTTTAAATTTGATTTTGTGCAAAATATCAAGATGCTGTCATTCTTGTTTATTTGTGAAGAGTTTCGTATCATCTTGCTGGTCTCCTTCTTTCGCTTTTTTTCTTCTTTTCTTTACCTTTATAAAACTCTCGGCTCATCAAAACTGGGTTTGATGCATTCATGATGTAACATTACAATCTTTTAGTGGGACTTAATGATCTGTACACAATTACAACTCTCAGTCCACTTCACACACACACACACACACAGTCTCTCTCTCTTTTTCTTTTCCCCCCGCTCTCTCTCTCTCTAATATTTTCTCTCTCTCTCTCTCTCTCTCTCTCTCTCTCTCTCTCTCTCTCTCTCTCTCTCTCTCTCTCTCTCTCTCTCTCTTTCTCTCTCTCTACCACTTACTCTCTTCCTATCTCTCTTTTTCCCCGCTCTCTCTCTATTATTCTCTTTCTTTCTCTCTCTCACCCTCCCTCTCTCTTATTCTGAGTGTGTCTACCTCTCTTTCTTATGTAACTTTCCTGCCACGTTACAACAACACCAGCAACATAGACTTGTTACCTCCGTCCCAAGCTCGTGCGGCCTGCCACTCATCTACCTATATACATAGAGAGAGTATCGTATGGCACAACAAGGCCTCTGTGTGTGTGATAACAACACCAGCAACATAGACTTGTTACCTCCGTCCCAAGCTCGTGCGGCCTGCCACTCATCTACCTATATACATAGAGAGAGTATCGTATGGCACAACAAGGCCTCTGTGTGTGTGATAACAACACCAGCAACATGGACTTGTTACCTCCGTCCCAAGCCCTGCTCGTGCGGCCTGCCACTCATCTACCTATATACATAGAGAGAGTATCGTATGGCACAACAAGGCCTCTGTGTGTGTGATAACAACACCAGCAACATAGACTTGTTACCTCCGTCCCAAGCCCTGCTCGTGCGGCCTGCCACTCATCTACCTATATACATAGAGAGAGTATCGTATGGCACAACAAGGCCTCTGTGTGTGTGATAACAACACCAGCAACATAGACTTGTTACCTCCGTCCCAAGCTCTGCTCGTGCGGCCTGCCACTCATCTACCTATATACATAGAGAGAGTATCGTATGGCACAACAAGGCCTCTGTGTGTGTGATAACAACACCAGCAACATAGACTTGTTACCTCCGTCCCAAGCCCTGCTCGTGCGGCCTGCCACTCATCTACCTATACATAGAGAGAGTATCGTATGGCACAACAAGGCCTCTGTGTGTGTGATAACAACACCAGCAACATAGACTTGTTACCTCCGTCCCAAGCTCTGCTCGTGCGGCCTGCCACTCATCTACCTATATACATAGAGAGAGTATCGTATGGCACAACAAGGCCTCAGTGTGTGTGATAACAACACCAGGCAATGCCTGTCCGAGACACAACTCCAGCCTTCTCTGTTCTTGGCAGCTTTCCGGGCAGTTCGGGAAACCCCGCAAAGGTGAGGGCTGTCGACAGATGCTACAGCCTGGTGCTGCCCTTCCTCTTCCTCTACCTGGCTGATGGGGAATCCCCGCACCATGAAGTATCAATGTCAGAAAGTTGTGTGACTAGGAGCGGGGACTGTTACACAAAAATATCCCCGGACGCTGTTTGTCCACACTTGTTGGACAAAATGAAAAGTTACTGGTTTGATGATTGGTTGCCTTCCTGACTCATTGATTAATTCACTTATTGAATGTTAAATCGATTGTGTGCTTGATTGATTGATTGATCGATTGATTGGTTGATAAAATGCTTAGTTGAAAGCTGATTTGGTTAATCAATTGATATCATTGATGGAATGCTTGCTTGTTTGGAAGAAAGATTGATTAATTGACTCAGCGCAGAGTTAATGGATAAACAGAGCTTTTAAAACAATGTTCAATCAACAAGAGGCTTCTCTCTCTCTCTCTCTCTCTCTCTCTCTCTCTCTCTCTCTCTCTCTCTCTCTCTCTCTCTCTCTCTCTCTCTCTCTGCCTCCCTCCCTCCCTCTCTTTCTCTCTCTCTCTCTCTCTCTCTCTCTCTCTCTCTCTCTCTCTCTCTCTCTCTCTCTCTCTCTCTCTATCTATCTATCTATCTATCTATCTATCTTTCTATCTATCTATCTCCCTCTAACTCTCGCTCTGTCGTTCTTTCTTTCTGTCAATCTCTAATTCTCTCTCTTCGTCATTATCCTTTTGTCCAAGTATTTGTTAATTTTACTTACCTGTTTTTTGTTTTGTTTTGGTTTTTTTTTTGCTTCTGTAGATTTTCAAACATTATATAATAATTCTTAATCATTTGTGTGTTTGTTTTTTTAAGTCTAAATAGTTTTGTTTAGCTTGTTATTTTTTTTAATTTTAAAATCGATAACTTATTAATTCTATGTTCGAGTTCTGTGAGATGATGTGCATGTGAACCTCAGTCTATGTGTTGCTCTCTAATCTTGACTTTTGTGCCTGATGAAGGCGTCAAGCTGAGAGCTTATGACGTGGAGTGCGATCTTTTGTACTTTTTATAACAGCGTTATAATATCGTTTGTTTTTTTCTTAAATATCTTGCATCAAGCTCTGCTGAGATATTCAATTTGAAAAACATCTCAATAAACGACGACAAAGGCTGAGCAGCTAACTTTGATTCGAACTGGTCAACAATACAGCTGAAAAAAAAAATTTAAAAAATAGTAGCTGGTCAGGAGATTTTGCGGTCAAGCATTTTGCCGAAACGGGTGCTTCGATATGACTTGAACATTTTAATGTCAGTCTGTATGCCTGTCTGTATGTCTGTATCCGCCTGACTGTTTGTAAGCTCTTGTGCATGTAGTAAAATATCGTCCGACGTTTCAATTCTGCAATCGGCACGAAAAATATGTTTACTTAGGACTCTACAAGTTTCAAGAACCAATCTTAAAAATAATCAAAACAAAATGATGGAATAAATGCGTCGCCCTCTCTTCTAATTCCTTCCGACAAAACAAGCCCTCTTTTTCATACATGTATTTACTAAGAATGTCAGAACGTATCGGCAATAATAAAAAAAAAAAGAATATCATAAATTCATTGGCCTAATCGGGCTGAACGTGACAGGGAGTTCTCCTCAGTGTCACTGACTGGGAGCCATTAGGCCTCCAGGAGGCGCCTCTAACATGATGATCATAGCCAATGACGCCGCAGGAGGGAAAGCTTTTAGCTGCTTCACTGGGCCGGGCGTGAACTTCTTTCTTGCCACTCGCCAAAGTTCGCTTCGATCTCGCCATACCCGGTAGAGAAGCTGAGATCGAGAGAGAGAGAGAGAGAGAGAGAGAGAGAGAGAGAGAGAGAGAGAGAGAGAGAGAGAGAGAGAGAGAGAGAGAGAGAGAGAGAGAGAGAGAGAGAGAGCAAGGTACCAGGGTACACTGTGGAGGTAATTGTGTTCCTAGACGGGCTGGCCGCGGGGCAACGATATGCTTTCACACTCCATTTTCTGGAGGTCTCCGTTTATGTTCTTTTAACACGCCAGCTCGCCTGGCTCGTGTCTTGAGCTGATGGAACTGGAAGCATCAAAAACTACAGACACCGGAAATCTTTACCTTTAGTTTATCAAGTTTTCACTGACACAAACAAGCCATCATGATATTTACCACGCGCAGACCAAAACCATGAAAAAAAAAATTAAATAAAACATTAACAGGAGAGCAAAAAGGGAAAAAAATAAATAGAAATCTCCGCTCCATCTTATCCTTCTTTGCTTACCGATGAGATTTACAGAATGAAAAAAAAAGGCACCATAAGAGCGAAATAACGAAGATTGAAACCCACGAATAAAAACTTTTAATGTTATTTTTCGACTCGACGGCTATTTGTGTCGCTTTGATAAAGGTATAAAGATAAGATACGATACAACTTAGTTCCCATTATGTGGCCTGTTTTTTAGGTTTAGTTGTGCAGTACAAATTGAATAAGAGCAGTTCTATATACACATAATCTTCTACAGTCGTAATGTAGAGACGATGATAGAGCAGAGAATTAAAATTCAAAACAACGTAAGAAAGAGTTTCATTTATACTCCAGACAGCCTTTTCAATGTTTCATGGTTTCCCTGAGTGGAGTGGGAAGATCACTTGGGGAACGAGTGAAGTTTCTTCATCTTATAAGAATGGTGTGAACTTATTTTGCCATTTCACAAGGACAGCATTCTGGGACAGATGTGGTCAAGTTTAATTTGATGATAGTTTCGTTTGTCTAGTTTGACACTGATTATGAGTATTATGATATTGTGTAAATTTTGTATACACTGTAGTTGACACCAAGAACGAAAATAAGCATCAAGGATGCGATCATAGATGGATCTGTTTCAGCCTCACCGTCTGATGTTTCATAGAATCACAATCAAATCCAAATATCTGCACAAAAATTTAAAAATTTGAAAACAAAGCACACAAGCACAGTCTAGGATAAAATTTTCACCAATACCTCGTTTCATGCGTTGCTGTCAATTCAATTGAGAATTCGCGCTCATCATTTAAAAAAATGGATAGCTACAGTTGAAGACGGAGTGGGATGTTGCCTCATTGAGTAGTAATGTAGCACTGCAACATCGATGTCACTTATCGCTCTACCTTCATATCCCAAGCTTGAGATAAACGAGACAGTTACGCTGTTTCATCTTGTCAAATAGAAAAGATGATAATTTCAGAACCAAAACCAGAGTACTGTAAAACTGAATGTCTCTTTCGCTCCAAAAACACAGCATTGTCTCCAAAGCTTTTTGATCTTCTTCAGTGAACTGAACATTTTTTGTTGTGTCAGACTTCCAGAAACTTTTGGTGTTAGCTGCCTTGTTTGCGCCGCTTGCTGCGGATGAGGATAGCATTATTACATCAGCTCGATAACTCACTTTCTTCAGGCCCTTATCTCAGTAGAGAGGTGTTAAGAGAGGATTTTCGAGTGATGATAAGATCAGCGCAAGTATGTAACACGAACAATGGGCTGCCAGTGACTTCAGGCCACTTCATAGCCAGGGAACCTTGTAATACAACTGCTTGATGTCGTGTAGAATGTTGAATGTGAGCCTTACCCAAATACCAGCCTACAAAGACACGACAGTTGGGAGAGAGAGAGAGAGAGAGAGAGAGAGAGAGAGAGAGAGAGAGAGAGAGAGAGAGAGAGAGAGAGAGAGAGAGACAGACAGACAGACAGACAGACAGACAGACAGACAGACAGATAGACAGACAGACAGACAGACAGAGTGTGTGTGTGTGTGTGTGTGTAAAGGGAAGACCGGGCAAAACCTGCGTCGAGGATTGGCTGCAAAAAGGAGAAAGAGGTGATGGAAGGGGTAAAGTAGAGATTCATTACGACAGAAAGAAAAGCAAGGTTGTGCTCGACACAAAGCTCAATAGAGATCGCTACTGATCACATTCCATCAAAGCTAAAATAGCTGTCTTCACGTTTAGTATTATGGTTATGACCACAAATGGTTGAGAGCGGAATTTAAAAGATGTCCTATCAGTTGTATTAAAATTTATATCTATCCTCGGCCTCCAGTGTTTATATACGCCAAGAAGTATAAGTAGTAATATTATAATTGGAGTACTCTTAAAAAGCGATTTTTCACAAAGTGCTGAAAGCTCTTTACAATTTCCTCCACAGCTATTATCGAACTAATATCTTTCTTATCTGTGAAATCACACAGCAGTTTGCTGTTAGTGTTAGAAACAGGGCATGACCTAGTGCCGACAGGATTGTTCCTTTGTTTAGACCGGATACTATTGGAACAACTGGATTTTATGCAAGGACTCTGTTTATTACACGTACAAGGTCAGAGTAAAAGATTCTTATAGAGCAAGAAGCCGCCTGCGGCTACCCTGATCAAGCTTCCCTGAGAGGATCTGATCCACTAAATTCCGTAGCATCACAACTTACTGAGCTACAGGGCAAATCATGGCCGCCCTCACGGACCAGCTGGAACGAGATGACGCTGGACGATGCTTCCTGGAAATCCATAGGTTGCTCGCGAAATTGGAAACAGTAGGGGGGATAACTAGAGTACTGGAAGTTTCTTGTTTAGTGCTTAATCTGTGTTTGAAATCTTTTGGAAGTACTAGTAATCTCCCTTGGCCTCCAAATGGCGGAGTATTTGCGCTCTAGTTACTCCTCATTATCCTCTTCTTTTTTCCCTCCTATTTCTTCCTCTCTTCCTTCCCCCCCCCCCCTCCCCCCTTTTCCCCTCTCCTTCTTCTTCTTCTTCTTCTTCTTCTTCTTCTTCTTCTTCTTCTTCTTCTTCTTCTTCTTCTTCTTCTTCTTCTTCTTCTTCTTCTTCTTCTACTACTACTACTTTTTCTTCTTCTTATTTTTCTTCTGCTATTAGTATTACTATTAGTATTATTGTTGTTATTGTTGTTGATATTTTTGTTGTTCTTGTCGTCATTATAATTATTATTCTTGTAATTTTTTTAATTATATTCATTCTTTACTCTCAAACTTTTCGTCTTTGATTCACTTTTACTCCTCTTTTCCTTCCTTCTGATCTTTGTTCTTCCCGTTACATCCGTTTTTCTGTTCTTTTTTCTGAATCACCTTGCTGTATCGTTTGACTCTGAGTTTGAGAAAGTGCAATAGCTTAAGCTTCATCCTGGTCGGGATCACCTTGCTATGCAGATCTTCACCAAGACACACCGCTGAACACACCGCGAAACCAGTGATATCTCGTCCGTGTGGAATCTTCAACAGGTCTAAAATGTTAGGCAGCGTGGCGCAGCGGAAGGTGTGTCGGAATCCAATGCTGCACATTTGTTTCCAATCACAGAGTGAAAGGTTTTCATGAGCCCCCCTCCTCCTACATCTGAGTGTCCACAACTTCCCCGCCCAAGACTCTGCCAGTTCCTGGAATACCTGTCTGTGGAGTAGACCTGACGGAGCATGAAGTCTGTGATCTGATGTTATTCAGCAGCTTAACCGCTGCAGGAGCTCTACTGGTTATGAGGTAACGGTTTTAAAATATCCGGAATTGGATCGTGAAGTTGTTCCAGAAGAAAGACAGACAGTTTTGCTTTCTTCGGGTCCAGCTCAATGTCTTTTCATTAAAACATGTAAACATGAGAGCAAGAGAGAGAGAGAGCGAGAGAGAGAGAGAGAGAGAGAGAGAGAGAGAGAGAGAAACAGGCAATAATACACTTTTATGTCTGCTTTATTAAAAAAAAAAACAGACTAAGCGCTGAAAATTTATTGATAACAGCATAATAAATCAATTCTCATTATGTAAAACTTTCTCTGCTCGTTGCATTATGTTTTGTTTTGAACCTCTCGAGAGAAGAGACTGGAGCTGATGATCTGTGAAAATTCCGCTTCCCCTGATTAAGACACGCTTCAAGTTTTTAACGAATTGTGGTTGCTTTAACTGTCATTTACAAACTAAGATGCATTCATAATAGAAAACTTATTTATGTAAAGGAAAAAGGGAGGTGATGATGATGATGATGACGATGATGATGGATGTTTTCTAGCTTTCTATTTGGGAGTTGATATATGTGCAGTAAAGTTGCCTCCAATGTTGGAGATGAGGTGCTTGTGCTCCTGATACTGCGAGGTGGTACTCACAAAAACTCCCCTGCTAGTTCCAAGCCTAGACCTGAGAAACGCTGCTATCAGCAGAACTTGAAACGCCGCAGAACTTTCCACTATCTTAAGGTATAGAAAATACACTGTCATGCCTGAGTTGTTCCAACGTCAACACATAGGGTTAGAACAGCGGGGAAAACACCAGAATTACTTAATATGAGAAAGACAAATGTTTCATTTCACAAGTATTTCATAATCAAGTTTTCCTAGCATTTTATTTTCACTATATTCCATTAAATTTATACATTCAATGAGCACAATGATATATATATATATATATATATAGAAAACAATTTAAACTTACTCTGCAGGCCTGTCTTACTGTTATGACTTGGAACGCAGCTTTGAAGTATACAACAATCGTGATTCCTTTCATCCTAATCAGATCATTCCGCACTCTTTCCTCTCACTCGCTATCATGTTTCCATACTTTAAAAAAACTTCTTTACTCCGACCAGTGCACAATGTACGGAGAAGCCATGACTAAATTCTAAGTTTGTAACCTACAGTACAGAATGAGTTCAGATCTTCTACATCTTTAGATCTTTTTCATTTCATACCTTATACAATACAGAGGAAAAAGGCGCCCTGCCTTGTGCCCCAAAATTCTTTTTTTCTTATGTTTCTTCCCTAATTCAACTTCTTGACCCCATTCCGTCGTAAGAAACGGTCCTTTTCTCTCGTCTCGCCCATTATACGGTGTGTTCTCGTGGGTTAAACGAAGCTCTGTTGTCACTGCGATGCCCGTTTGTTTCAGCAAACACGACCCCATTATTTTAGTTGTCGAAATTGGTTTGCCGAGATTCGTGAGAACCACTGAGAGACTCGGTTGTCGCAAACACGGTGTTCATAATGGCGGAGCTTGGCTGGAGAACTTGCAGACAGTCAGATACCGCTAGAGAACGTCGGTGAGGCGAGATTCAGGGGAGCATGAGCATTTCTCACCACAAAAAATTTTTTTTTTTCGTCTCAATCAGTCTTTTCTTCCGAGATTCGAACTGGTCCGTCATGTTGGGTGGTGAGCACGCCAAAAGGTAAGTAGGTAGAGCTTGGGCTTGTGATCAGGAGGATCGGGATTGATCCATACATGAGGAATCTGATAGAGGGGTCGGATCCAATCTCTAGAGCTCATTCCTTAAATCGACGGAAAGCCGTGTCACCGTATAATTATATATAAATGACAGCACATCAGATTTTCACTGAAGAGCTCTCGGAGACAGACATAATTTTGTTAACGGACTGGAGCCGATCCACACTGAACTCAAGTTATTTGGTCCGCAGTTAAGAATCTCAGATTCTCCTTTCATTCCATTAAGGCCCGGAAGTTTTCTTCATCTGCTAAAATCCCGTTTCATTTGACTTGGGGAAAAGTTTATTATGATTATTTCAATCTTCCTTTTGTGAATTATTACGAAAAAATGAATTAAATCATTGATAAATAATGGCAATGAAACCTGGATATTATACTAAAAACATTGAAAAGAAGTTATATACTTTGAAATGCGGATGAATGTTTGATCAAATTCTCCATCTCTTCCCCCAGAAACGGTGTCGATGTTCACAGTGTGCGCATACGACAGACGTGTCTTCAGATCAGATCAACCAGGGTCACATTGTTCATGACCTCACAGAAAGTTTGGAACGCCAAAAAGGACAATGTCGAATTGAAAAACCATCCTTGCACCAAAATCTGGATCTAGAATTGATGCAAAATAATTCTTATGTCTACATGAGTTTTGTTTTGTCAACCACCTTTCAAGCACTCCTTCTATTTGTTTCTCTCTTAAAATCGTGAAGATTTTGTCTTAATGGACTATGCAGAAGACATCTCGGTGCCAATATTATCACTTAGTTACGGCTGATTAAATTTTGCTCAACGCATTTGCTTGAGGTAGTTTTCATTTAACTCCAGTACTCACTCCTCCTTCGTTACTCAATCTTCAACCTCATCTTACACTGCCACCTGCTGCCGTAGCGACTACAATCGTCGAGCATCGCACTAACTACTTTATCTGCAACCAGCGACGAATTTCCTAGAATCCCGTCACGCACTGCAAATACGTGTAGAATGCAATGAATTACATATTATTTAACAAGCAAAAGGTAATGGAAGCCGGTTTGGATGCTTTAATGTCTTTGATATACAAATTGAAAGAGAGCATTACGATCTTTTAGTTCCAAGACAGCATATTGATCGTCAGCAATTTTTAGGCTTCAAGGCAGCTCATCAGTCTTGAGCAAGCTCTTGGTTCCAAGACAGCATATTGATCTCTGGCAAGCTTTTGGACACCAAATTGATCTTTGGCAAGCTCTTGGCTCCAAGACAGCATATTGGTCGTCAACAACTTCTTGGTTACAAGACAGCTTATCAGTATTGAGCAAGCTCTTGATTTTAAGACAGCAAATTGATCTTTGGCAAGCTCTTGGTTTTAAGACAGCATATTGATCTTTGGCAAGCTTTTGGACAGCAAATTGATCTTTGGCAAGCTCTTGGCTCCAAGACAGCATATTGGTCGTCAACAACTTCTTGGTTACAAGACAGCTTATCAGTATTGAGCAAGCTCTTGATTTTAAGACAGCAAATTGATCTTTGGCAAGCTCTTGGTTCCAAGACAGCATATTGATCTTTGGCAAGCTCTTGGTTTCAAGACAGCATATTGATCTTTGGCAAGCTTTTGGTTCCAAGACAGCATAGTTATTGGTCTTTAGCAAGCTCTTGTCTCCTAGATCTGACAGGTCCAGTTTCCAATGTTTGACTGTGCGGTTTCATGAGGAGATAAACGCTTGAAAGAGTTGCACAGGTGAAGCTGAAACTTAACATGCGAGAAACTTGATCGGTTTAGACTGGTCTAACCTTCCACAGCCCAGCTTCAGCACCCAACCATCTCACATACACATAATTATACACACGCACATACATAGTTAGATACATACCCATCTCCAGCAAAAAGCTACAATATTTTTGGAATAAAGTACTGGTAGGAATTCGTAATAAAAGTAAGAAACCAAAAACTGTTTTTCAGTTTTTATATGAAAAGATGATCCCTTAGCAGATAGACAACATGGTTATCTCACATCCCAAATGTTCTGAATCTCTCTCTCTCTCTCTCTCTCTCTCTCTCTCTCTCTCTCTCTCTCTCTCTCTCTCTCTCTCTCTCTCTCTCTCTCTCTCTCTCTCTCTCTCTCTCTCTCTCTCTCTCTCTCTTTCTCTCTCTCTCTCACTCTCTCTCTTTGTCTCTCTCTTTCTCTCCCCCACCTCTCTCTCTCTGCCTCCCTCTCTCCTTCTCTTTGTCTCTCTCTTTCTCTCCCCCACCCCTCTCTCTCTCTCTTTCTCTCCCCTCTCCCGATAACGGGTCGCAACGGAAAAAAATACGACACTAATGACTATTCCACACCATCTAACGAGGTTCGCAAAGATGGCTGGGAGGGGCTCGCTTCCTCTGCATTCCTCTGCTCGAGTAAGAGTTAAGGGTTACAGAAAGCAGAGCTGGGCCTACAGGTAACGAGTTATCGTGGCAGCGGCTGTCGTTGTGATATCGTGGATGATGGTGATCAAATAGTGATGATGATTAAGGTTAAAGTTGGCGGTAGTGTAAATGGTGTTATTATAGCGATGATGATGTTGAAAGAGTTTTTAGTGAGGATATGAATTTTAAAGAGATGTAATGATGATGAGGAGGATTATGATAATCATGGCGTTGATGCTGATGGGGGGTGATAATGCAATGATTGTTGTTCTTACAGGTTTTACAATAGTTTGACAACTAGGATGATGATGACGGATACCATATGATAATTATGATGAGGAAGAAGTCGATGACTTGTAAGAACAGCACTTATAAGTGTAACAACAGCATCTCGCTCTGCCTGGTGAGCTGTGATTGGCAGAATCGTGCTGAACCTTACGCTACTAACCGCTGGCCATTGACGTCGAACTGTTCGAATAGTACAATTATATTGAACTATTTCACACAGGCGAGGGAAGTGCGAGATCACACCACACTGTTAGAAACAAGAGATACGTTGAAAGAACGAGTGAACATTCCACGAATGGTTTATCACGTTACGAGCTTAGATTGCGTCCACAGCAGAATGATAAGGGTGTATGTTTCTCCAGGACA
This sequence comes from Elysia crispata, assembly GCA_033675545.1. Classification (NCBI taxonomy): domain Eukaryota; kingdom Metazoa; phylum Mollusca; class Gastropoda; family Plakobranchidae; genus Elysia; species Elysia crispata. The sequence continues at coordinate 243,697 of JAWDGP010003536.1, forward strand.
GGGAACTTGTTTTCTCCAGCTGCTCCTCGAGCTAAAATCACCGTGGGCTGTGTGCAGAAGATTCGTTTCTTCTCATTTGGATTACCATTTAAATTATACCGCCTTATCAAAAATTTAAAAAAAAGTTAAGAAACCATTCGAGATTGCTGTCTGCAATAAGAGGATGTCCTCATGAGAAAGATCTGTGATATGATATAAACTTTCGGTTAGCTATCGAGAAACAAGGGCTCTTTAAGAATAATGTTAAATGCAAATAATAATGACAGCAAGAACAAAAGAAACCAACAATAACAACAACAATAATAAAAGTAATAATAATAATAATAATAATAATAATAATAATAATAATAATAATAATAATAATAATAATAATAATAATAATAATAATAATAATAATAATAATAATAATAATAATTGTATTAATAATATTATTTTAATAGAATAACAACAACAACAACAACAACAACGAATAAAAAATAAAGCAAGCAATAAAATATTAATACTTTTTTTTCATAGATACATGAAAAAACGAACAAAAAAAAAAAGTGATTAAATCAAACATAAACGGAATAATGAAAATTACATTTTTCTCAGCTGCAATGTCAGATATCTTTAAAGTGTTGATGGCACACACAAAAAATAATAGAGGCAATATAAGAATCTAATCTGTTAAGAACAAACGGATCAAACGGTTCTCTAGAGATTGGCTTTAGAGCAATCTCCGTGATATGGCAAAGCGAGAACTAGACATACGGATAGACTGTGGCGAGATATACAAAGTATAACTAAATTCTCACTGGTCAAGTGGGGTAGCCCCAGGTCTGGCCACTACTGGCCATCCCTGGACTGGTCATGTCAGGATTGTTTGTGGTCAGCAAAAAGCTAATGACACCTTAGGAAAATAAACCACGCCTGCCACGACTGGTCTTAGGTTTTAGTCGAAGCGGAGAGAGAAATCCCAGCAAATACCATCAGTCTAAACCTGAACCCGCCGTCTTCCCAATTTATCTCCCTTCAGCGAGAGGAAAGTGGGGCCAAGCAACAGAAGGATTCCCCATTCAGGCCTGGCTTGGAATACAAGGGATGAATATGTTAAACTGCCCCCGAGAGGATGCTCTTGTGGCCGAGTGTTTGCGTCCATGCAATTATCTGTTGGAGTCAAGTCTAGTATTGAGCGAGCAAACTCACACCCTCCACACGACACGGTGGCCATCTTGAGAGCAAGGCAAATAAGAAGCGTTGAGTCTTTACCTTCAAGAATCTCATATCTTCACAATTTTTTTGTTCAGCTTCCCATCTCAAGCCTAAGAGAACAGTGCAATTATTGGAGACAGCAATAAGACAAGTAGGCACTGTCCGTAATTGGTATCCTAGTAACTGCAAAAATCATCAGCAATAACTGTGATAGTAGTAGTAGTAGTAGTAGTAGTAGTAGTAGTAGTAGTAGTAGTAGTAGTAGTAGTAGTAGTAGTAGTAGTAGTAGTAGTAGTAGTGGTGGTGGTGGTGGTGGTGGTGGTGGTGGTGGTAGTAGTAGTAGTAGTAGTAGTAGTAGTAGTAGTAGTAGTAGTAGTAGTAGTAGTAGTAGTAGTAGTAGTAGTAGTAGTAGTAGTAGTAGTAGTAGTAGTAGTAGTAGTAGTAGTAGTAGTAGTAGTAGTAGTAGTAGTAGTAGTAGTAGTAGTAGTAGTAGTAGTAGTAGTAGTAGTAGTAGTAGTAGTAGTAGTTGTAGTAGTAGTAAAAGGTTATATTATAAATTAAATGTCGCATTGGAGCTCGATGTATAGTTGCAAGGTAACTAGAGGTACGAGACATCTTATCTATCAGTTCTGTCAATCTAACTACTTAGCTTTATGATTATCTATAATTCTATCAGTTCTGTCAATCTAACTACTTAGCTTTATGATTATCTATAATTCTATTTCTAATTTATTTGTTTCCTTATCAATTATTATTTATTTATCATTCCATGAATTGTGTGCCTTTTATCGTTTTATAAATCGAATCTCTATTTGAAATTAAGATCGAGTACTCTAATTATTTTGTTGTCCAAAGTTCTATTTACCACCAAGACCAACGCGCTGACTACATCAGAGAATGGATGGAGGCACGCACTAACTTTCCATGAAACTCATACTGACCTTTTGTTGGAAGGTCTTTGGAGATTCATTTTTTTTTTTTCAGTTCTGCCCTTGATTCATGATGGAGGCGTGTTACAGGTCTAGGATGATCTTAGTACGGGTTTATGATGTAACTGACACCCATTCAACAACAACAAGAAAAAAGAATAAATCATCACATAATTTGCAGCGAAAGTTCGGACAATAAGACACAACAAACTGTCTATATGTCTGAGGAAGACATATCAAACTGTCTATATGTCTGAAGAAGACACATCAAACTATCTATATGTCTGAAGAAGACATATCAAGCTGTCTATATGTCTGAAGAAGACACAACAAACTGTCTATATGTCTGAAGAAAACATATCAAGCTGTTTATATGTCTGAAGAAGACACAACAAACTGTTTATATGTCTGAAGAAGACACAACAAACAGTTTGTTTACTTGCATACATACATGCAAATCTTGGACACACTTGACAAAACTCTCAGTGTGTTAAACTCTCAACACCATATTTTCTTCAATCATTAACAAAATAGAACAATGGAAAGAAAACAAGGTTGCATCTCAATCTTTATCAGTGCTTGTTAAGTTTTTTCTTTAATTGTACGCCCTTAACGCTACATCTCACTCATACATGAAATAGTACTACAGGCTGTGGAAGGTCTTTAGTGAAGCCCAAGTGACGTCCTGTTTCTAGAAGTGTTCCTCTGTGATATATGAAAGGTATCCAGGTTGGTTATTGCCAGACCAGGAACTTAGGAAATCTTGCTTAAGCACTGTTACTGTAAGGAGGTAGCGATTTGTTCAAATGCTCATCAAGACATTATTCATTTGACCTTGAAAATGACTCGGCAATATTCTTTATATAAAAAAATGTCCTCAGGATATGAAATCAGTTGTAAATGTGAAAATAAAAAAAGAAAAATTTTATTCGACTTTAAGACTGTTGAATTTCCTTTTCAGAAAGTTCAATAAATTGAATCACTTCATCAGATTTATTTCCAGCAATGTTACGGCGTTAGATGTAATACCTTAAAATAGAACTGACGGTAGTGACTCCAGAGAAAAGGAATTTAATGATAAGCCGGCACAAAATTGTTTATATCGCAATGAATTTGCTTCTCTCACAGATGGTAAAGTCACGCCTTTTCTATGGCCTGTGAGACGAAAAGTAATCGTGTTCATAAGTCCCAATTTTAGATGAAACCTGATGCCTGCCCATGGAAGTATTATGTATTCCTATTCTCGAGAGCGTAAAGTAGATAGAAGAAGGAATTTCCTCCCTTCCCATTTTAAATCTCGTGGCCAAATCTCGAAGCTGGGGGATTAACGGGACTTCCCCATGGCGAGATACCAAGTGTGATAAGGCGAGATTCTCGAGGCCTGTGGTTTACATTATGACCACTGGCCGAGGGGCTTCATTGATACCAGCTAAGACCTTGGAGTGGGCCTGGTGGTGGGGCCAACTGCCTCAAGTACCTCCAGGTGTTTCCATCGTGCAGACCCTGACAGCAGTTAGAGACCTCCACTCACAGGTACCCATGGTACTACCCGGACTCTCAGCACCTCGACTATTTACTGCCGGCCTTCGCTCTCCCGGTTCAGATTTCGCTTTCCAAGCTGTTAAGATAATAGGCAAAGGCCGAGGCGTGAACAGAAAACAATTTCCGACGGTTATTGGAAAAGGTTTAAGGTGTCCCAAGATGTTTGAGACGGTCCGACAGGGTAAAACAGAGCAATGAGCGGTAACTAGATCTCATTCAAATTGGGTTTTTTCCTGAGACACTGTTTGTTACAATGAAAAGGCAAATATTTTCATTTGGCGTGTAAAAATTTCAGGAATGATTTGTATGGGTATTCTGTGTATGTGTTTGTGTATGCGGGGTGAGTGGGGGGATTTTGTTTATACGAAGGCGACCAGGATTAGAATATTTAGAATTTGAGATTTATTATGGATTGGTGTGTTATTTATATTGTTGTTTATAAGCCTGGAAGTTCCAGTTGAACTAATTAACCCTTTTTTTTTTTTTGGTTCAAAGCAGATAATGGGGCTTTTTGCTTATTGGTTTGCAAAAGCGCCTGTATTCATCGCGTTAGTAAAGTATTAACAGGGTAAAGCTTTTACTGTTCTAGCCTAAGAGTTTCTATCTCGCTTTACTCGGAGCTAGGGATTAAAGTCAAAATGTTACACTTACAGTTATCACAAGATAACTTGTTTTGCTTTTATTTTTTTATTTTGTTGTGTTTTCCTTCCGGGTGTGGACAAGAAAGGAAACGTTGCATCTCAAGCAGATGCCCTATCGTTATGTTGTGCATGCAGAGCTTATCATACAGCATAAACTGCATCATAACGGATTGCCTTTTATTATTATATCAAAGAACAGAAAAGGTAAAAGAGACATGCAGATAGTCAAAGACACTCTTAGAGACAGACACATTTAAGAGGAAATGGTGGTTTACAGAAAAAGAGAACGGAGTGGGGGCGAGAAGAAGAAGAAGAAGAAGAAGAAGAAGAAGAAGAAGAAGAAGAAGAAGAAGAAGAAGAAGAAGAAGAAGAAGAAGAAGAAGAACAAGAACAAGAACAAGAACAAGAACAAGAACAAGAACAAGAAGAAGAAGAAGAAGAAGAAGAAGAAGAAGAAGAAGAAGAAGAAGAAGAAGAAGAAGAAGAAGAAGAAGGACGACGACGACGACGACGATGACGAGGAGGAGGAGGAAGAGAAGCAGGAGGAGAAGAGAAGAGAAGAGAAGAAAACGTGGAAGATAGAATACATTTCAACTTTTCAACAAAAACAAAAAAAAAAACACGTCAGACCGACGTACACCTAGATCTAGAACGACATGGAAACTGTCAGGTAAGACGGTCAGCCAGCCAGGTAGATGGTAGCTACAAGCCAGTTACGTGCCTCCACCGGCCCGACTGGAGACTGCGGCCAATGGCCAGCGGGTGTCAAGTATCACCGCGCGCCTCAGGTCAGGCCGGCGGAGCTGAGGCCCCCAGGTGTTATCTGCCCGCCGGCCGATAAGAGGCCCCAGTAATGATGATATCAATACCGTCTTCGCTCGGCGCCCTGCGCTGCCCCTGGCCGCGCACAATGAATTTATTGGGCACGTCCCGCTTTAATGCGTTTGTGAGCGGAGATGAGACGGGTTGTTAGGGTGAGAGGTATGCAGCCAAGTTAGAGGGAAGCAGTGAGAAATGCTGATTACTTTTCCTCCTTACCACCATTCCTATCCTCCTCTGCATCGTTCTCCTCCTCCTCCTCCTCTTCTTCAAATAATGTTGTATTTTTAATCCCCCCCCCCCCCGCCCCCCCCAAAAAAAAAAAAGAAAAGAAAAAAAAGAAAGAATTCTTGAAGTTCAGAAAACCTACATTATGTCACCGCTGTTTTTATTATTTTTGTTCCTATTGCTTAGCATGTTTCATTGATTCATAGAAAGGTTGGTTGGCTGACTAACTTGAATATTGATTGTCTGACTGACTAAATAGAGAAGTAGACAATCTCCCTGGATCATACTTTGACTTTCTAATTGATTGACAGGCAGACTGTCTCAGTGATTGATAGATTGATTGTCTCACTGGTAAATATTGATCTATTGCCTGACAGATCGATAAATTGGTTGTCTGACTGATAGGTTGTTGTATTGTCGGATTGATAGGTTGTTAGATTGACTCCTCGATAGATTGAGGGATTGATTGTCTGATTGGAAGTTTGTTGGCTTGCCTGGTTGATAGATTGTCTCACTCATTGAGATAATGATCGCCAGGTTGATAGATTTCTTGATTATATAGTTACATGACTGGTTCACCAATTATTATCAAAATGACTCACAGAGAGGTAGAGTATTAAGACAGATTAAAACATTGATAGAGGGATTGTCTGGCTGATTGAAAATTTCAGAGTTAGCGGACTGAGAGATTGATTTCTCAGTCTGATTAATTGGTTTATTGCCTTCTTGGAAGATCGGTTGATCATCTTAATGCTTGACAAGTTGAGTGTTCGATTGATAGAATTGTGGTATATCTGCAGGGTTGGTTGTCAAATTGATAGATTGTCTGCCTGATTGATAAGATTGAAATGCTCTAGCTTTCCAATGATTCTTGTGAACCCAGCCAGTAATGTTGTTCTCCACCAGGCCAGTTGGCTAACACGCTCATCACGTGCCACGTCAAGGTTAGGAAAAGGACAGGTTTCGAACAGACTTAACCTTCGAGTGAAACTGCTCTCCTCAGCGCTTGAGAGCCTGGTGTTATCTGAGGGCAGCCAGGGAGCGAGTCGTGGACTGGGATGGTGTGATGACACCGACTTGACGTTAACTGGTGCTGTGAGGTGCACGGGACCCCGGCACAGGTGAAGACAGATCCACAGTTTCCTCTCACAATCGGACGGGAAAGGTAAGATTGATAGGCTCTGGCTGCAGTTGGAGAATCTAGAGCTGAGCTTTTCCTAACTTTCTTGTTAACTTATGCATAAAGTACCTTAATGTGATTTTTCATTGTTGCGCTGCAAAAGGTGGTGAAAAAAATTACGTAACGAGAGATTTAAAAAAAGGAAAGAAAGCGTGTGCTTTGAGAGGAAGGCATTCGCACCACAAACATTTATAAAAAAAATAATTTGGAAAAAAAACGAAAAGGAGCTAAGTTGAGCAAAAAGACAGAGGGTCGAGGTCAACCAAAGAGAACGAAAGACGCAAACCACATCTGTTCATTATTCGGCTTAGAGAGAAACTTTTTATGTTGGGATCAAAATCTAAATTGGAATTTCATTCATTTATTGCATTGTCTCTTGGAGGCCAAAACAGATGTTTAGGCAGAGAAGCGATGACAGGCCTGGGATCCCTAAAGAAGAGATAGAAGAAATAAAGGACATAAAGCCCTTCACTCAAGATTGTAAATCAATCTTTGCATCTGTTGTAAGATGATTATCTACTCTCAAACTGTGAACGAATTCAGGCAGTGTGATATCTTGTTAAAGAATGACTCATGTAATTGCTCAAACACAAAAAACTTCAAAGAGATAAGGGAGCAATGTGTAATGGTGCAGTTGGTAATTGGGGTCATGGCTGTCTGGGTCAATTAGCCATCGCACCACATTACTGCATCATTAAGAGCGCCTATAAGACAGTGGACAATAACATGTCGGATTCGATCCTGGTTGGGACCGTATGATGAAGGGGCGGCTCTTACTGAATCAGCCTAGCTCGGTTGGAAATCATAATACATGTATGTATTTTTAATCTAACACCTTTTTTCTCATGATCAGTATCCAATATTATTATCAGATGTTCAATTCTACTTTACCAGGCAAGATCTCGCCAGATATGGTACAGCTTGTAAGATGAGACCCCAAGTACACCTAGCGGCGACTTCCTAATACGTGCTTCTGTCTTGCTGTCTAGGTTGGACGAGACGTTTGCTACATGGACACTTGGAGTGGCGTTGTGAAAGAAATTAACCAAGATGAAGAGCAGAAAAAAAAAGGAAAAGGAAAGCCTGAAATCTCCAGCAGAGACCTTCGCGGCCGGGATTGTTCATATCGCGCATCAGTTCGAAAACTTTCAGTTTATGTTTACTGAGCACCTGCAGGGAGGTAGCCTTCCCTCGAGCATCGCCTCTACTCCCGGGGGCAAAGTTTGTCCAACCAACAACATGCAAAGAAAGTTTGAAAAGTTGAACCGCAAAATTTAACCAGCACTTGAGGCTGTAGGTGTGAAGATATTCCCTGGGGGCTGGCATGTAGGTTCACTGCTGCTGTCTGGAGTGATGCGCGGAGGGGTGGTATGGCCTCAGCATTCTCGCTGACTGGCCACTGGAAACTGGAGGAATCAGTGTTAAAACTGCAGACATTATTACACAGACATGACTGTATCTACAGACACGAGATTGGGGGTGACGGAGGAATCAGTGTTAAAACTGCAGACATTATTACACAGACATGACTGTATCTACAGACACGCACGAGATTGGGGGTGACGGAGGAATCAGCGTTAAAACTGCAGACATTATTACACAGACATGACTGTATCTACAGACACGCACGAGATTGCGGGTGACGGAGGAACCAGCGTTAAAGTGGGGACATTATCCAGACATACACAGACATTATTACACAGACTTGACTGTATCTACAGACACGCACAATATTGGGGGTGACGGAGGAATCAGCGTTAAAACTGCAGACATTATTACACAGACATGACTGTATCTACAGACACGAGATTGGGGGTGACGGAGGAATCAGCGTTAAAACTGCAGACATTATTACACAGACATGACTGTATCTACAGACACGCACGATATTGGGGGTGACGAAGGAATCAGCGTTAAAACTGCAGACATTATTACACAGACATGACTGTATCTACAGACACGCACGATATTGGGGGTGACGGAGGAATCAGTGTTAAAACTGCAGACATTATTACACAGACATGACTGTATCTACAGACACGCACGATATTGGGGGTGACGGAGGAATCAGCGTTAAAACTGCAGACATTATTACACAGACATGACTGCATCTACAGACACGCACGATATTGGGGGTGACGGAGGAATCAGTGTTAAAACTGCAGACATTATTACACAGACATGACTGTATCTACAGACACGCACGATATTGGGGGTGACGGAGGAATCAGTGTTAAAACTGCAGACATTATTACACAGACATGACTGTATCTACAGACACGCACGAGATTGGGGGTAACGGAGGAATCAGTGTTAAAACTGCAGACATTATTACACAGACATGACTGTATCTACAGACACGCACGAGATTGGGGGTGACGGAGGAACCAGCGTTAAAGTGGGGACATTATACAGACATACACAGGCATATACAGACGTACACAGACATATACAGACATATACAGACATACGCAGACATATACAGACATAACACTGAATAGTCAGACATATATAGACATACAGACATACACAATACAAGCGCATGAGTTTCAATGCTAACAAGGAAAGTCAAAATGTTCAAATGATTATGCTTCTTTGTTGAGAGTCTTTCTACAGATAAATCTTGATTCTCACGTTAGAGTTTTGTTCGCCGTTTATGGCTCAAGTCTAGAAGTATTAATTCCTCTTTCTTCAGCTATCAGCATTTACATCTCTAGTATTTCTCCTTCTGTTTGTTTAAATAACAATGAGACCATAAAAATAGAGCCATCACTCAATTGTACGTTCAGTCTTCCAAAAATGTTTAGCTTTTTCTGTCCAAATCTCCGACCGCGATTGTTTATCTTCTTGTTTTAAACTTTAACTTTTTTTTTTTATCTGCAATCTGCACAAAATTAACTTTTATCAGAAAGAGATCTATTTAATATGTCTAGCGGTATGGTGAGGTGGGGCAAGGGATGATCGTAAATAGCAGATGAAAATAGAAAGGCAAGGAGATACAAAAACAGGGAGAGACAGATGAGGAAAAACAAAGACAGAATGAAATAATGTAAATACGCGGCACCGAGACAGCAGACGAAAGAAGAGGTGAAGGGTCGAGCGAGCGTGAGACAGTCTTAGCAGTCAAATACAAGACTTGGAGGTTGGAGGTTGGGCGAACCCGGAACCTGCTGGAGGACAGAGGTAGATAGGGGCAGAGAAGGAACAGGACGGCGGGATTAGATGAGAGGTGGGGATGGATAGGATGGATGAAAGACTGAGAGATAGATAGAGAGAGAGAGAGAGAGAGAGAGAGAGAGAGAGAGAGAGAGAGAGAGAGAGAGAGAGAGAGAGAGAGAGAGACAGAGAGAGAGACAGAGACAGAGACAGAGAGAGAGAGAGAGAGAGAGAGAGAGAGACAGAGAGAGAGGGGGGGGAGGGTAGTAAAGAATTCTTTTAATGGTGAATAGGAAACGAAGAGAGTTGAGAAGAGCATACAAAATTCAATTGAGTTTCCCAAAGACTGTGTAGTATGAGCGTCTCTAGAAAGAGAGAGACAGTGAGAGAGGGAGAGAGAGAGAGAGAGAGAGAGAGAGAGAGAGAGAGAGAGAGAGAGAGAGAGACAGACAGACAGACAGACAGACCGACAGACAGACAGACAGACAGACAGACAGACATACAGAGAAGGAGGAAAGTGAATGAAACATCTGTTTGAGTGTAGAGATTTTTTTTTTTTTTTTTTTTTGGGCGGGGGCATCATTCACAAGGCAGTGGCTCGATGAGGAGGCTAAAAACATCAAAAGACGGAGAAGCTCATTGTAATTGGGATAATCTCTAAAATTACTCACAGGTTTGTACTCTATTGGTCCAGATGTATTTCTTTCCTTTGAAAAGTGCAAATCAGATATGCTCAAAATAGAATATGCTCTAAAGTACAAGTGTCGCTTTAACTTAAGCTGGGAGTTTTTCTTGCTCTGAAAGAAATAATTAAAAAATTCTTCTGTGAAAGAATTTCTGGATACGAGTGTGGGTTTTTGACAATGGAATAAACTTGATCTGGATATTCTTGATGGTTGTTTTACATCTTTATGGTGTACAAAGGTTGTTTTACACCTTCATGGTGTACAAAGGTTGTTTTACATCTTCATGGTGTACAAAGGTTGTTTTACATCTTCATGGTGTACAAAGGTTGTTTTACATCTTCATGGTGTACAAAGGTTGTTTTACATCTTCATGGTGTACAAAGGTTGTTTTACATCTTCATGGTGTACAAAAGTTGTTTTACACCTTCATAGTGTACAAAGGTTGTTTTACACCTTCATGATGTAAAAAGGTTTTTTACACCTTCATGGTTTACAAAGGTTGTTTTACATCTTCATGGTGTACAAAGGTTGTTTTACATCTTCATGGTGTACAAAGGTTGTTTTAAACCTTTATGGTGTACAAAGGTTGTTTTACATATATGGTGTACAAAGGTTGTTTTACACTTTCATAGTGTACAAAGGTTGTTTTACACCTTCATGGTGTACAAAGATTGTTTTACATCTTCATGATGTAAAAAGGTTTTTTACATCTTCATGGTGTACAAAGGTTGTTTTACACCTTCATGGTGTACAAATGTTGTTTTACACCTTCATAGTGCACAAAGGTTGTTTTACACCTTCATGATGTACAAAGGTTGTTTTACACCTTCATGATGTACAAAGATTGTTTTACACCTTCATGATGTACAAAGGTTGTTTTACACCTTCATGGTGTACAAAGGTTGATTTACACCTTCATGATGTACAAAGGTTGATTTATACCTTCATGATGTGCAAAGGTTGTTTTACACCTTCATGGTGTACAAAGGTTCTTTTACACCTTCATGATGTACAAAGGTTGTTTTACACCTTCATGATGTACAAAGGTTGATTTATACCTTCATGATGTGCAAAGGTTGTTTTACACCTTCATGGTGTACAAAGAAGGGCCTTCAAAAGAAGTATCGGGTACACGAGTGACTTCGGGCACTCTTTTCGCGAGAAATGTTATGTTGTTTTAAAACTGGATTTATATCTAACTCTGAGATTCGATTAGTTTCAGCCCATCTGTTTGATATTCTACCGAATCTCTCACTTCATGCAACCATTTAGGGGGAGGTCAAAGAGCTTGTAGCATATATATATATATATATATATATATATATATATATATATATATATATATATATATATATATATAGAGAGAGAGAGAGAGAGAGAGAGAGAGAGAGAGAGAGAGAGCGTTTAAGGCAAGTTTGATCACGGTCAAGGGTATGGCTAGGTAGGTACATGTAATATGTCGCTATGACTCCATCTGATTCTGATGATCGTCGGAAAAAAACCGTCGCTTTTAGGCATTTTTTTTTTTTGACAAGTAGTCTGCTGATTTGTTTGTGTCGATTCTTGAAAACGTCTGCTATGGGGAATGTGACAGGCGATGGCACAGGTGATTTATAATTCAGGTAAACTTAACTTTCTCTTTGTATTTGTGTCTTCGTTGAATTGCTTTTCTTGTCTTTTCTTTTTTTAAAGCGAAGGGTAAAGAAAAAAAATGTAAAGATATAAGGGAGCATAAGGAAATTATAATAAAGATAGTAGAGAAGATAGGTTAATTGTAGAATAAAGAAAATTATATCAAGAAAATTAATGTAGGCGATTAAAGGAGTTTTCTGAAGGGAATACATCGTGGGTGTGGGAGGGAGTCGGCGGGAGGAGATCCGATCCATAAAGACAGATACACAGAGAGAAACAAAGACAGATTGAGACAGTCCACATTTAGAGAGGAGAGGAGGCAGACAAACCCCCCAAGTGTGCAGCTGAAGCAGTGTGTAACCCAAACTATCCCTGGAGGTCCTAAAGCTGTGAGCGGTGAGAGATCTCTGGCGCAACAAGTCGGACTCGGTCAGCTCTGGCCACGGTCAGACGAGGTCTTGGTCAATATCAGTTTTTACGCCAGGAGTGGCGAGTGATGCACGACTGGTGTCCGCGGTCAGTCACGGGGATTATACTAATAGGAAGGGCACAACAACAAATAACAAAAAAAAAATTTAAAATTTTTCTGTCTTCTTTAATACCTGTGCGTCGAGGTTCGACACAAATCTTTTGCTTTATGATGCAAAGTAAATAATTATTGAAAAGAGAAGTTTCAGTTGGGGGTGAGGGGGAATAAGAACAACTTTGATGCAATAAACCAGGGCTATTTTGATTTTTCGTGGACTCCTAGATCTAAACTAATGGCAACAAACAGTTGGTCCTAAGATAAAACTGCCGCATCGACATTATTTTTGTGAGTATTTTCCGTTGCGATCATCTAAATTTATTACCCTGGCACGAGCTTGTGGATAATTTACAACAGATTCAAACTTGGTGCTGCAACCATTTTTATTTTTTCCAACAAATCCTAAGTCGTCCGTGGTGAACAAACCTCGGTAGTGAAAGCTTCGCCATGCACGGTACTGTATTAATAAATGCGACCCCCTGTATAAATACAACACATCGTGACAGTCGCACAGTTAGGTCACGTTTAGATCTAGTTATAAACGGCTCGTTCAAAACTGGAAAAAAAATTATCTTGACCATATTCAAAGTAAAATTTATAAAACATTTATGTAAGGAATGCAAAAAATATAAGTTTCTGAAAAATTTTGAGCTTTGGTTGTGTAAATACAGTACTTATATCATCCGAGTTAATGAACTACATTTATATAAAATTAATATTGTAATAGGTGGCATGCATCACATCTTGACTGTGATTGTGTGTTGATCACTATCCACCATTAATGTTACTCTACAGAGATTGGGAAAGCCCAGGCAGGTCCTGTATTTTAAAAAAAAAAAACGTTTTTGTTGCTCCTACAATCGTCATTGAGAAAGTAATGTCAAGCTGAACAGCAACAAGCAACTTTCCTTTCAGTCGTTATTTCCTGAGACATGGACCGATTTCCGACGTACCGTACTCAAAAAGGAAGTGTTTCTCATGGCTTAACTCTCTCTCTCTCTCTCTCTCTCTCTCTCTCTCTCTCTCTCTCTCTCTCTCTCTCTCTCTCTCTCTCTCTCTCTCTCTCTCTCTCTCTCTCTCTCTCTCTCTCTCTCTCTCTCTCTCTCTCTCTCTCTCTCTCTCTCTCTCTCTCTCTCTCTCTCTCTCTCTCTCTCTCTCTCTCGCTCTCTCTCTCTCACTCTCTCCTGGTACCATTCTTTCTCTTCTGTCTCTTTTGCCTTATTTTTCTTTCGTTTTCTCCCCTCTCTGTTTATATCTCCCTGTCCTCATCAAACATGCCATGATTTACGCGCCCCAAGCGTTAGCTCACTGATCGGACAAGACCCCATGAGATTTCTCTCTGCAACCTGGCGCTTCAGGGCATTAAGTGTCAGAAATCAGACAGAAAACGTCTTGCAGACTCGGCGAGATTAAGGAGAAAAGGAATGTCTTTACTTTTTTTTATTCCAAATCATTTTGGAAGCAAATAAAAGGAATTCTTTTTCTTATTACAGTGTATTTCCCCAAGGGATTTGGGCCACATTGAACTGGTGAGGTATTCAGCCACCAGTTTCACACTGAGTGAATGAACAGCGATCAATGGCGGAGGGCTCCCCTCCTCCTTTTCTTGGAGAGTTAACAGAGAAAAAAGGGAGATTATTCAGCAGCTACTTTACGCTATTCAACGGAAGACTTTCCACTTCCGGCGAGCCGCTGGTCTGCACAAAGCCTCCATGGAGAAGATTTCTGATGACTGCGACCAGCGCGCATGCTCAGTGCTGTTTATTTAGTGTTTCGGGTATGCTGTTCATCATGGTCCAGTCTAGCGACGTGATGAGAATCTCACTTGGGTCAACTTCTGGACTACAGTACACGCCTCAGCCGATGTTTTAAAGAGTCTTTCAGTGAAAACTATCGATTGATTGATTGGTGGATAGAGGCTGTCCACAAGGAGAGGAGGTCGGTATTCTAGCCTTAAGTAACGAAACATTATTTGTCAGGCATGGTGAATTTGAAAAAGGTGAAAGTTCCAAACACTCTCATCAAACCTAGCACGGCACTACAAATCCAGACTCCAGCTCTTTACCACACATGCATCATAGAGCCAGCTCTATACCACACCACACATCTATCATAGAGCCAGCTCTTTACCACACATCTATCATAGAGCCAGCTCTTTACCACACATGTATCATAGAGCCAGCTCTTTACCACACATCTATCATAGAGCCAGCTCTTTACCACACATCTATCATAGAGCCAGCTCTTTACCACACATCTATCATAGAGCCAGCTCTTTACCACACATCTATCATAGAGCCAGCTCTTTACCACACATCTATCATAGAGCCAGCTCTTTACCACACATCTATCATAGAGCCAGCTCTTTATCACACATCTATCATAGAGCCAGCTTTTTATCACACATCTATCATAGAGCCAGCTCTTTACCACACATCTATCATAGAGCCAGCTCTTTACCACACCTTTATCATACAGCCAGCTCTTTACCACACATCTATCATAGAGCCAGCTCTTTACCACACCTTTATCATAGAGCCAGCTCTTTACCACACATCTATCATAGAGCCAGCTCTTTACCACACATCTATCATAGAGCCAGCTCTTTACCACACGCTTCTATAGAACATCGAGGCCGCAAAACATCTCTATAACTTTGATATCAGCTCATACGGTTAACATTTTCACTGTCATCAGAAATAAGCTTTACCCATTTTTTTTTTTTTTTTCATGAGTTCTAAAACTAACCTGTCATAAATATCGGAGCTTTTTTGCTACAATTTGTTGTTTATTATTATTATTATTATTATTATTATTATTATTATTATTATTATTATTATTATTATTATTATTATTATTATTATTATTATTGCTGTTGTTGTTGTTGTTCTTCTTCTTCTTGTTCTTCTTCTTCTTCTTCTTCTTCTTCTTCTTCTTCTTCTTCTTCTTCTTCTTCTTCTTCTTCTTCTTCTTCTTCTTCTTCTTCTTCTTCTTGTGGTTGCTGTTGTTGTTGTTATTATTATTGCAATATTTTCAACTCTTCTTGAAATATAGCAAGTACTATCGGAAACAACTGCAGTTATGATGATCAATACTAGAATTACATAAACCGTAAGTTCTCTGCATTTGTCAGACAGAAGAAATAAGGGGTTTGAACCTGCTTACCAGGTAGTGTTTCAGAGTTACCACTATGTGCGCCTCAAGACGTTGGTTCATTACATGCTATAGACGGCTCAGTCACAGCCTGCCGCTTGGGGAATTCCTAAACCTATCAATCTTTTTTTTTCGACCTCCCGCTGGCGTTTTAAAACGATTGTTGAATGTTTTTAACGAGTGCGCGCCGAAATGAGAGGCCTGCCTATGGTACTGGTGCTATTCCGTGCTCTCCTTGAGCTCATCTTGCCACCTTCTCCTCTCCAGGAAGGCTGGGTAATTCCTGAACGTCGCCCCAGTAGCCTGGCTGTGTGTTTCCTGCATTACGCAAGTCAAGTCTGAAGTGTTGGAACTTGATGGAAGGTCGCTGATTAGTGTCATTAGCTGATTGTGAGTGATGATTGGACTGCACCTGAGGTCATGGCGAGTGTAATAACTAGTAATATCATATGCTGGAGGAGGGACGATATAAATATCTGCTAAAAAAGGAAATTGATGTGTTGAATATTGTTTAAGGTCCGAAAATAGAATAAATGTTGATAAAAGAGAACACATGAACAAGCGAAAGGAAAACAGAATAAGTACAAAGGAGAAGTAGAGAGAAGAAGAGGCGGCTTAGGAGCAGAGAAAAGAGAAAACTCACACAGCAAAGTACCAAGGGAGAGAGAAAGAGAGAGAGAGAGAGAGAGAGAGAGAGAGAGAGAGAGAGAGAGAGAGAGAGAGGTGAGAGGCAGACATCTACAAAGTGAACTAGAACTAATGCGCCATGAATTGATCTGTCATTTTGTCCCGAATATAGACTGCATCAGTGACACAGAGATGGAGGACTAGGGGAGCTAATCAATACATTCGTCGCTCTATCGATACACTACCCTTTGACGGGACACTTTAGGTGCTTTTTTCCTTTGCTTTCCTTTTTCAGAATTAACGCATTTCTAAATGCCATGCCTGGCAGACATGTTCTTTAATGACCTATTTCTTCAAATTGCACAATTCATAAAAATGTTAAAATCAATAAGCCGTACAAAGTTAACATCGATCGAGAGGCTAAATAACTTTTATTGAGACTTTGGATTTCTCTTGCCCTGGTCTTCGGTGTGATTCTTGTTCCCATTTCACATATCTTGTCAGGATTTCCAGAAGATTATTTTTTATTCACTTTTTAGTTTGTTTAGATGTGCCCTATTTGCTAAAGTAACTTATTCAGTATTATTTTGTTACGATGTTTCTGTCATATCAACTGTTCTACAGTTGTAATTCCTTCTCCATGATTGGCCATGGGGTAAAGTACATGGCTGACACCTGCTAAACTGATGAAATAACTCCAACACTGGCAAACACACTTGGACAAACGGAAGTGATTCCATGATCGATTGACGGATTCAAACACTCCGCCCTCCTAATTTTAAGGGGGGGGGGGGGGTAACTCTTCAGGGAAGGCGATGAGTAGTAAAACGCAAGATAATCTGGAGGTGAAAACAGGGCTATTATAAGATTTCTGCTCTGACTGCGCTAATTGTAAAATATGCAGAAGACATGATTAGTGCGAATATTGGAAAATATTTCGCTGCAATATGAAAAAGGCAAGGTTGATACTGAAAACAACTTAATCATTATGGAGGAGACAAACAACAAAGTTAAAAGTAACAGATTGACCAATAATACTCATCCTACCCCCCAATGGTTAGAGCATCAAACGCTGGTAGCATAGCATGGGCTACAGTGCTATTAAAACTCGTAATGGTTTAGGTCTCTGAACAATTAAATGTCCCTCACTTTTCTCGAAAACTTTTACACGGAGATCGAGAAGCTTTGATAGACCACGAAAGAAGAAGAAAAAGTCTTACCATTTTGAAAGTGGTTCTTCTAGTCGCAATGAGAGTAATCTTCTCTTGTTGTTTAGCTGCTCTAATTTGTCATTTCGGAAGTTACAGCATATTGAAGTGTAGGAAAGTTAATGAAGGGAAAAGAAAGGCTTTCCTCAAAAGGATCTCACTGTGGAGGAAGGAAAGGTGAATTCTCTGAGGGAAACGAAAGTAACATGAAATGAAGGTAAACTTGCTTGTAAAAGGTGAGGGAGGAATTGCCGTCTTGGAAATGCCTCACATCTTAGTCTTACAAACTGAAAAGCTGACCAATCTCTGACTTAACTGTTTCCTCTGAAGTGCAGGAATCGCCAGCACGCAGTACTGTCTCTCACCTCCTGCTGACCTGGCCTGGCTGGTAGGTACCCCAGCACTGATGTCCCGTCCCATGTACTCCGTGTCAACATCGAAAGTCTCGGCGAAATCCTACCCAAAGACCTCCATGACGTGATACACTGTAGCATAATGCCGAGGCCAGCCACGGCTTACTTCACATGGTCTGAGATGTACCCTCAGATTCTGCACAATGCGCGGACAGTCAACATGATGGTTTTACATAATTAAGTAAAGTATGAGACCCTGCCGTCTTTGTAAAACCACCTGAAATATTGGAGTTCAAAATAGCAAGCACTTCATTCTATTACATTGTACTTACATCATCAGTAATTACTATGAGAGCGATACCAAAAGTCGCAACGCAGTCCACTTTCGGGTAATTTTTGGTGGGAACTCTAGTTTTCTACTAGGAGTTTAAAGAGGTCTTGAAATAGATTACGAGAGTAAACAGTCTGCTGCTTCTCATATTGCTTACAAAGCAGTGACTAAGAAGATTATCAGCAGCACTGCGTTCCTTTTTTGGTCCCATCTACAAAATAAAAAAGGCCGAAGAAAACAGAACCAGGTGGCCCATTATTCTGATGCTTGCTTCAACCTAGCTAGCGTGTTAAGTGTAACGCTTACTGTACTGCAATAAAATCAATCGCTTGTGTTTCCTCAAGGAGGTTTATTGTGTCAGGACAAATAGTTCCGGGTGTAAACACTTACACATCCAAGATCCTATCGCTTGAGCAAGCTCTATTGATAAATCCAGTATCACCCGGCTGTTACAAGTCGATACACCAGATGGGACCAAGTTCCTCTCATAGGCGGAGCTTCCTTGGTTCACCCTGCTTATCTCCCCTTGCTCCAGCTAAACTTATCCCAGCCTCGAGCGCTGTTTGGCTGCCTTCTTTGGTTCAATATCATACACTGTATTTCCTTCATTTAAACATGTATCCTAAGATCCGATAGAGCTAGAGGCTTGTTTGTTAGTATCCTGAAAAAATAATTATGGACTTGGTCGTTCTCAGCGCCTAAAGTCCGTCGCCTATTCAAGTCAGCATAAAGTTCACTCTCCCAGGATCATGATTCTGTTTCTGTAGATGTAGATCATTCTGTGGCTCACTATTGGCGATATACATATATTAATAGGAGAGCGGGTTCGATCCAAGTCTATACCACTTGTCCTTTACTTTGCTTTCACGTCTTTCGTCTAATTATTTGTCGGTCTCGAGTTAGATCTAGGTTTGTGAGATATAGATGTATGTAATTTTCTTTTGCATTTAAACAGTATAATCTTCTCTCTCTCTCTCTCTCTCTCTCTCTCTCTCTCTCTCTCTCTCTCTCTCTCTCTCTCTCTCTCTCTCTCTCTCTCTCTCTCTCTCTCTCTCTCTCTCTCTCTCTCTCTCTCTCTCTCTCTCTCTCTCTCTCTGCGCTGCTCTATTTTTATGTCTCGTAGTATTCCCGTCTTTTATGCCCCTCCTCCTTCAATGTCTGTTTCGCTATTCTCTTCTCTGACACACATGCATGCTCATTCTCTTCACATCTGTCTAACCTAATCAATAAAGTCTCATCAATACCTTTAAATGTGGCACTTTAACCGGTTTTATCTCTGCTGGCGGAACTTGCTCAGACTGTTTCTATGCGGAACTTGCTCAGACTGTCTCTATGTCTCAGTAACGAGCGGTTTTCATTTTACCCAGGTGCCTAACTGTCTTGGAGTCACAGACATCCCGGTATGATATCCGGCTGAAAGATTCGGGTTTCTCTAGTAATCCTCTTCACAATCCAGACATTTCGCATTGTAAATCTGTAATCAACTCACTTCAAGTGCTTCGTGCCTTTCATTGACACAGATCTAGAAGGGGACGATACACAGATTTGGGAAAGTGATGTCAAAAGATGCAGCCACACAGTAAAACCAGTTGGACAGTCCCCTTATCTTCCCAGACATCCACAACAATCGCCACGTCATCATCCTACAGAACACAGCTTCTGTCAGCTGGGTTGTCTGCAGCACCGATCAGGACCAACATAATATACATAGATATCCTACTCTTAGCTTTGCGAGGAAGCGATTTGTTGCGAAGATAAAGCGTTTTGTCCCACGGGCTGATCTGTCCTGTCGTGTTGGACCAGGTGGAATACGGAGAGATGTGTGCCACAGTGTGATCGAGCGAGCATTCTCTCCCAGATCTACACAACATGGCCGCAACTTTCTTTCCGGCAAACAATGGAAATGATTAGTCTCCGCACACACCCCCAACAGCCCTTCCCCCCCCCGAACTT
The DNA here is from genome assembly GCA_033675545.1 of Elysia crispata. NCBI lineage: Eukaryota > Metazoa > Mollusca > Gastropoda > Plakobranchidae > Elysia > Elysia crispata. The sequence goes on from JAWDGP010003536.1 coordinate 263,855, forward strand.
CCGAGAACAGGTAATTTTCAGACAGCTAGCTCCAGTGGGAGGGTTTAGCGATGAAGTCGAGTATGGGAGAAATTTGTAGCGTTTTGTTCAAGGTTTTAATAGACGTAGGAAATTTGAGAGGACAAAAAGGCTTGTCGAGTAGGCACTGATAATGTTGGTTGGTTTGCTAGCTAGAAGAGTCAGTCCTGACCCCCCCCAAATATTGATGAGCTCGACTGATTGCCACAGTTCAGGTCACACGGGCTTCGTCTTATCTTCTATCTGGTTTACTTCTGTCAGACCAGGTGTTACTGTTAGAGCCTCGTTAGGTAACTTCAACCAAAACCCTACCGGGTTCCAATCCAAGCAAAAGATAAACTGGAAGAATATTATAGATTATAACATTAATGAAGTTATTTCATCTCACCCACACATGAAGCTGCGGAGAGTAGTCGTACTTTGTTTCTGTCCGTTGTTCTTACTGCTTACTTTATTCGTTTTCCATCGCCTGTCAGCAAAGATTCCAGCTGTGCTTGAATCTAATCTGACCTTTAGCCTTAACGTGTGAAGGTGGTACACGAGTAAAAAATCATAATTAGTTTTATAGCTCTTGCTATAATCAAATTATTTTTCTTTCAAAACAAATGGACACTATAAAAACTGTGCTGTTCAAACCAGGTTATATCAAGGTAAAAGGCAGAAAAAAAACAGGATTGACGGGACAAACAGGCTGTTTGATAGAATCGTGTTTTATTACATAATCAAGAAGCGTCGAAAAAAGAACTTTAGTAATTACTCGTTTTAGAAATGTCTCCCCCCCCACCCCCCCTAAAAAAAAAAAAATGCCTAAAAGTAAAGTTAACATGAAACAAAAAATTCCAGATCTCAGATTGATTTTCCGGTCTTGATTTAAAAACAAGGATCACCAAAGATCACCAACAATTAGGTTTTGGCTTGTTGTGGATTAGATTATAATAATTCGATCAAGTTTACAAAACTGACGACCTTTAATTTCCATTAAGTATTGAAGAGACTCATGGATCAAACAGCGGATAGATTTACAAGATAAGACTTGCCGTATACGCTCGAGCCAAGAGCGTTACAAGTCTGCCGGTACGAGGCAATAAAATCTCTTGATTGTTGTGGTTCACAGAGCGAGGAGTGATGTCATGGCAGCGGATGATGCTCTGTCATCGGCTTGTCCGCCTGTCAGATCGGACAGCCGGGCCAGCAGGCGGGCCAAGCCATGCTCAGATGGCGATAATCTCATGTGGGAAGAAAAGAAAACTCGAGACAAGGAAGAGTCGAACTCGAACGAGAAGAAGAATGTCCCGTCATTCAACGGCTTGTTCCGCCTCCGGTATGGCGGCGCTGACAGGTCTCGCGCCAGTTCTCAGCCACATCTCTCAGACAGACAGAGAGAGTGAGAGTTAGACAGACAGACAGACAAAGAGAGAGAGAGAGAGAGAGAGAGAGAGAGAGAGAGAGAGAGAGAGAGAGACAGAGACAGAGACAGAGACAGAGAGAGAGACAGGCAGAGGGAGTGAGAGTTAGACAGACAGACAGACAAAGAGAGAGAGAGAGAGAGAGAGAGAGAGAGAGAGAGAGAGAGAGAGAGACAGAGACAGAGACAGAGAGAGAGACAGGCAGAGGGAGTGAGAGTTAGACAGACAGACAGACAAAGAGAGAGAGAGAGAGAGAGAGAGAGAGACAGACAGACAGACAGATAGACAGGCAGACAGAGAGAGAGAGAGAGAGAGAAAGAGAGAAAGAGAGAAAGAGACAGACAGGCAGACAGAGAGAGAGAGAGAGTGCATCCAGTGCTTTGATGCCAAGTCCGTTGACAAAAAATAGAATTATGGTATGCATCTAAACCCTATATAGAAATGGTAATCGTCATTAGGTTTTTGTGTTGGTATGAGTTTCATGGCTACCGACATTACAATATTCTCAGTCAATGAGATACTGCCATATGCTGTAGGAATTTCGTTCACGCATTGTTAAGTCAGGCTCGTCAAATCTTGGGGGGTTTTTTTGCTTTCTTCCACCTGTTTCCTTTATTTTCCCGTTAATTTTGTGTCGCTATCTTCGTCATTTCTTGAATTAATATTTCCCTTACTCTTTACATCTCTGTCTGTATGTCTGTCCGTGTTTCTCTCTCTCTCTCTCTCTCTCTCTCTCTCTCTCTCTCTCTCTCTCTCTCTCTCTCTCTCTCTCTCTCTCTCTCTCTCTCTCTCTCTCTCTCTCTCTCTCTCTCTCTCTCTCTCTCTCTCTCTCTCTCTCTCTCTCTCTCTCTAGTTCCAATGCAAGCTCTATTGCTTGCATTCTCATCTCACGTTCTCATCTCCATTGCATAACCTATGATTTACATCGATTTCTCTACGTGTGTATGATGTGTATGATAGCGGAGCTACTGCTTTCTGTTGCTCGGAGCTCACTAGATTATCTGACAATCGACTGCGGGTTTTGTTCCTCTCGGGTTTATTTCTTGTTTCAGGGCATTTGATTGAGCACTGACAACCACTGATTATGAAATATTGAATGTCAGCCTAAAAAAAACATTGCAACAACAAAAGATTCGTGGGATCCGCCAATCAGGACGGACTCTGAGATTTCTCTCTGACGGTGTGACTTTCACTTGCTAACGTAGCGCTTGTACCAAATGTTCACCATTTGAAACATCATTAATTTTTAAATCTAGATCTATGAACGATCACAGAGAGGTTAAAAACCAATTTTTAAAAATTAAGTGCGGTCAAGGTCATACATTATGATGTGGTGCAAAGCTTAGCATCATTTTATTGTATAGGAAATCAATATATTAATTAGTAAAAATTTTATCGATTATGATGAAAAGAGATTAAGGAATTATTGGTTGCATAATCTAATCAATAATGGTGGCCTAAAATTTCTTTAGGCTGATTTTGCAAAGTAATAGCCGTTTTTCATCTTCAGCAACACAATGTATCGGTATCAAATTTGAAGTAAAGAATCTGGAATTCAGATCTACAGTGGTTAACCTGAGAAATTGGAGATTCTTTAATTTATGCCTCTGTGTGTAGGTTTCTATCTTTCTATCTATCTATCTAACTATCTATCTATCTATCTATCTATCTGTCTGTCTTTCTATCTATCTATATATACACACACACACATATATATATATATACACATATATATATATATATATCTTTCTCTCTCTCTCGCACACACACACACACTCAATTTCTTCCTCTTTCGTTCTTTCCTCCCCTTTCTTCCTTCCTCCCTTTAATGACCATTCTTCTTATCTCACTCGCTTTACTCTTTCTCTCTCTGTCTCTTTCTTTCTCTCTCTCTCTCGGCATCTTTCTCCTCTCAGTGTTTGAGTGACAACCAGAGAAGTGAGTTGGCTCCAGAAACTGCCCAACAGCCGTCTGACCCGCTCCTGCCTCAACTGCCGAAGGTGTTAACAGTGTGTAAGAAACAATAAACAAGACTTTAGCGCGCATTATGGTTGTAGGAGGGCGTCCCCTGAGACCATACTGCTGCTCATACATCACAGTGGCAAGGGCTGATCCCTGGGTATAATCGTGTGCTACATTAGCTGATCTACCTGGTCGTGTTTCCCGAGCGGACCCTGGCTTGGCGGCCACCTTCAGGCGAGTTAATCTCCTGCGGACAAAATGGTTGAATTAATCAGGGAGAGCTTTTGTGGCATTCAGCCTCCGGGCTACACCTAGGTCTAAAAGCCTATGGCTCGGACGGTTTGAGACTCAAGGCGAACTGAATATCGTGTGCTTTGACTGAGAAGCCACGATTCAAATGACATGGGCAGTAACTCAGAAGACTACTTAGGTTCGATCTTTTAGGAGATTCATTTTTTTCCTCGCTTATTTCTTTTCAACCATAAGCCAATTTTATATGACTGAGAATATTTTAAGTCAGTTATAAAATACTCATGACCGCAATACTTGGCAACACTATGAAAATTTTGTAAAGATTAATAAAGCAAAACTTTTTTTTTACAAATGGTATACAGCTATTCTATAAAATCTTACTTTGGCAATAATAAAAGCTTCGCAGCTGTTTCACAGTCATTACCTTTTTTTCATCGCTTCACAAGTCGTTGTTTTAACTGCGTCACTCAGCAAGGCAAGGTCCCAATGAGACTTGATTGTTTATTTAAAGTGAAAACTGTGAGGAGATTAAGATATCTAAGAGGCAAGAAGGGATTGCTGATGTATGTAAGGTGATACAAGTATAAAGAAAGGAAACTTGATGGGATGGACTGGCACGGGCGTTGTGTCAAAATTAAAACAAATAGCTCAAGAGCTGCTTTACAGATCGTGATGAAATTTGTATCCTTCTATCCTCGGTGGTGGAGAGAAAGAGAGCTCAGGGAGGGCAGCAGGGACATGGAAGTGAAAGAAAATTTAATGGAAGGCTCAAGGTGAAGCTCTTAATTCTGTCCCGTCTCACTGGACAATCTAAGAGGTGAGATCAACCAGATGGTTTATGAAGCTCAAAATGGCGATGTGTCAAGAACTAAGTTTATAACAAGGCGATGCGCAGTTATAGAATACGAACCAAGGGACGTCAAGGTAATAATACCCTATATATACTTGGCTTTTAAATCCTTGTTGGCATTTCCTTTTATGTAAAACTGCTGGGCTCGCTGTGAGGATATTTTGTCCTTTACAAATATCTTAAAATGTTCGTTTCTAAGGTTGACTGAGCCGATTCAGCTGTCTGTTTAACATAGTGATTTGGTATTCTGACCGAAAATACGATCTGCCTCGACCAGACTTAGAGTGGCTTCCCTAAATACTGAACCATAAAGCATATCAAGACGAGGCCTGTGTCACAAACTGGACTTTCATCATTGCTCTCTCGCTCTCTCTCTCTCTCTCTCTCTCTCTCTCTCTCTCTCTCTCTCTCTCTCTCTCTCTCTCTCTCTCTCTCTCTCTCTCTCTCTCTCTCTCTCTCTCTCTCTCTCTCTCTCTCTCTCTCTCTCTCTCTCTCTCTCTCTCTCTCTCTCTCTCTGTATTTTTCTTTTACGTGGGTAAGATGTTTCACTTTCGAATCATTTCTATTTCTCTCAACCATCTGATTATCTTTCTCTTCCCTTCTATATTCTCTTTCTCTTTTTTTCTTTTTCTTTCTTTCTTTTTCCCTTTATCACCCTCTGCCTCCCTCTTGTTCTCTTTCTGACTTTCTATCTCTCTCTCTTTTTCCACGCCACCTATTCCCTCTCAACAGAATTAAAATCAAACTTACAAATTAATCTTTTTTTTTTTTAATTTGATCTCTCCTTGGCCTGTGATGGCTGAACTTTCTATGGATTCTCTAGAGCTCTTTTTCTTCATGTTTAAAATATTTTTCAGGGAATGTTGGGTGTACACTGTATCAACATCGGGTAAAAGTGGGAAAAAAGGCCAGCATACTATGTTTCTTTATCTAAAAAGATTACATAGAAGTCACATATATACACCTATAAAGTGGGAAAAATTAGAAAACGCGAAGGAAAAGATATAAAAGACTGAGGCGTTTTGGTGTCAACAATCATAATGTGCTAAAGTTTGAAATTGTAGTTGAAAAACAAAACCAGAAAGGATATTATTAAGTTATGCAATGCACGTATAACCTCATTTCTAAACAAAAGACAATAAGTAGAAAAACAAAAACTCTGTCCACGGCGACTTGTACAAGTTTGTCAAGAGGAAGGGTGGGGCATTTATCTGCTGTTGCTCTCTCTTCATCCGTGAAACACAGCTTTGATACAGCAACTTGGATGAATGTGTCTCAAAATAACAATTCGTAACAGTTTGAAGCGTAAATCAAAAGAAAAAGTTTTTCTTGTTGTTTAGCGAGGGGTGGATTTCGTTTCTATGTGAATTCCATGAAATAGTACGAAAATACATAACTTTAATCCTTCTATCTTTACTTCCAAATGGGTAACTGTGACATTTAACTCTTGCATTTGGCTTAACGTGGTAAAGGCAGTAGAGCGGAAGACTTTTTTCCTTCTTTCTAGAAAGTTTTTTTTTTTTTTTACAACAAAGTTTATATCCGTTTTATGATTTGGGCTGACACATTTTTAAAACCCATCACGGGTTTAAATATTTGTTTTTTAAATTACGATAATTAAATCAAGGGCTTCCCGTGCCAAAGCCGTACAGTTATCGTCTTGTAATGATTGTGTTTTCTGCTGGCGAGAACGAGGGAGGAGAGGAGAAATGTTAATTTTAATTTGTGTAGAGCTCAGCGTCAAGAAATAACGAACCGTTCGGGAGAAGTTGCCGCGACTTCAGCACCGAGCGAGGCATGTGTTACTTCGGTTCCAAACACTCAGGCCGAAATGATTGGACTGCAAAACCGGAAGTGCTTTAATATTTGTCGTTATTGGTTTGCTATTTGTTGTTTTTTTTAGGGATTTTTTTATTTTGTTTTTTAAGCAGAACCTTGTGTTATTTTCTGTTACATTTTCTATGCTCAGTAACAGCTCTGTGACAGGAACGAGAAAAAACAGTTTCAGTTCTGTTCATCTTTCTTTCTTTAATTGTTATTTAATTTGCTTTGTTCTAGGTTGTAGCTATAATGTGGGGGATGGGGAGGAGTGGGTAGCGATATTTCCTGTATCGTTTGTCGGTGTTTTCTGTAGCTTGAGCAGCACCTCCACTGCTGCTGCCTGGAGCACAGCTTGCTTTAACGTATCATTAAAGTTTATCTAACCCAGAGCTAGCCCAGTCAGTACAGCTGCTGGAGAGAACAAGATTGATCTCCTCATGAAAGATTAGTGGGCTGGGCGCACTCCACTCAGTTTTTGTTTCCTTTGTGGAAAACCTTCATTTAAAGGCAACAGTTCTATAATTTTTTATATCTCCCACGTCTGTCTGTTGTTTTAAAGCCTCGCAGAGTTACATAATTATGTTTTGGAATAAAAAATTTTGTCTATTTCTCTGGGTGTTAGATTCTTTAAAATTATTCCACTGTTGTCCTTGTATTCTATTAACTTGGTGAAGATATACTCTATGTCAAGGTCGAAACGTAAGTTATCTTCGGACAAGGAAGACATGTTTGAATCTGCCAATTTCACCTTCTTTCTTGCATGAGAACAAAGATTTTTTACCTCCACGGTAAATAAAGGTAGTTTCAGTGCTCTAAACAATGTAAAAAAGATCGTTGTGTAACATGATTAAACGCTTTTCAAAACTAATGATTAAGTTTAAACCACGGACGGGCTCGTTGATCTACGACCAAAATCTCATCATGAACCCAGTTCAGCAGCAGAAACCATTGCTGATGTCTGGAACCTGATAGCGGCTTTACTATCCCCGCGACTATCATTACATGAGGCCATACTGCTATCAGAAGATCTACTATCTGTTAATGATAATTATTATTTTTTTTTATTTTCCCTTGTTCTCTTCGAGGAACCCGCCAGTTTGTTTCTCTTCTCCTCTTTTCGTGACATAAAAGGGAAGAGTGTGTCTTAGATCGTCTCGACCCAACATTTGTAAGTGATGATAATGATTTTTAACTACTGCGTTCTCTCTCTCTTTCTCTCTCTCTCTCTGTCTCTGTCTCTCTCTCTCTCTCTCTCTCTCTCTCTCTCTCTCTCTCTCTCTCTCTCTCTCTCTCTCTCTCTCTCTCTCTCTCTCTCTCTCTCTCTCTCTCTCTTCCCGTTCCCCAAACCAATTTAGTTTCCCATCATGAAAATTAAGAGCTCCGGGTTGAAGACTATTTTTATGTTCGGCAGGAATGGTTCATAGTTGAATTTTTAGCGAAGGAAATTTTGGCCCACTTGAGCCTGGTCGTGTTGGACAAAAACAAAATTATCAATCCCTGGAAAGTTCTGGGAATGGATGTCTTCTTGGCGTCAATCCATTCTAACACATAAGGAAAAATATGACATTTTACAATTGGGTGTCAATTCTTTTTCTTTCTTTTTTCACTGCTTCTTTCTGATTACAGATGTATTTTTTTTTTATTTGTTGGTTTTGTTGTTTTTTCTCTTCGAGGGAGGGGGAGCTTTTGCTTTTAATCGTAGAAATAATTTTCAATTTAATGTGATTTTCATTTCCTTTGTTCCTAGATTAATTTTTGACATTGCAGTACAGACCATTAATTGCTTCGTCTCACTAATCCAATGGGGACTTGCTAACTGGATTTGGATATGGATGCTAAAATCATAGTGCTAGCAGTAAAGGTTTACAATTCCAGTTCTCTAGCCATACAATAATATGATGTGTCTCAGGACCGGCACAAGGCATCATTTATTTGAGTTTACGTCAACGGTCGGATAAACCAAGAAGTCGGTTTGAAAAACACGTCTGTCTTACTGCAGCAATAAATAATATTTATAAAGAGAGCCAACTAGACTAGACAAAACGAATGGCATACAGATAAATGAGCAGGAAAAACCGGCAGAAACATTTCCTTTATCCACATCCTAACAAACAGCACCCCGGAATTCCGAGGCTTAAACTTTAAAGAGCGAATTTTGTGGCAAAAAGACGACTTGGACTCTGTATCGAAATTCAATAGATCTACAATTGAAATTTATTTTTTTTTATTTTTTTTTTTTAACATTCATGTTCAATGTAGATCGGTTTGCTTTTGACTTGATATGGAAGTAAAATGGACGATGTAGAACCAAGTTTGAGTTCACACTGCTCATGTCCTCATGTCCATGATTGTGTTCAAGATCTAGCCAGATCTACTCATATCTGTTTCAAAACAGTGCGATTCCAGAAATGCTAGTTTTCCCCCAGGTCTTCCACAAAATGTCACTGTGCTCCAGTCAGTGTTGCACAAACCAGTAACTAATTGCATAGATTGATAGATACACAACAATCTATGAGATGGCAACTCGGATAAGAGATTTAACATAGGTCAAAAGTTATCCAATCCTAAAATACTTCGTGAGATGAGAGTTGGCCATAGCTAGTGAAAGGTTTTTAAACTGGCTGTCAATTATTCACTTTCCATAAAGCAGGAAGTCAAATTCAAACATTAGAATCGAGCACATCCTTTTCATGGCCTCCTGTTTTGCAAGGCAATAAATGTTTTTTCTTAAATTTCTATCAGCATGGGTGATTCAGTCAAAAAAAAAAAATTGTCAAGCCTTTATTATGCAGTTGACTTCATTAGCCCAAGAGGGAGTGACTTTCAGTATATTGTGATTAAGATATGATAATAAGGAAAAGATGATTCATTGGATGATGGAAAATTCAAGCTGATGCTAAGACAACCGATGTGTGAAGCCGAGACTAAGCAGATCTAAGCTTACATCCTAGTGGGGATACATCTCCGGGGTTTGACCCTGGGGTGAAATTCTTCACACTTGGAGTTTTTTAACGGCAATATTTAAAAAAAAAAAAAAAAAAAAAAAAAACCGTTTCGAGAAGTTGAAGAAAAATTGTATTCATAGAGACATGGCATTTTATCAAAGTTGTTGTTTTTTTTTAAACTGATCCAAGTTGAGCAACAAATAATTTTAATGGAAGTAGCTGCTGCAGACTCTAACCGGGCAGTTGGATACCGTACTCGGTTTCCGATTGGGCTGAAGTGGGATTCGAAGCTCAGGCCGCTAACAATCAAGCGCCCCTCGCCCATCTCTGCTGTCTCTGTATTGGCGTGTCAGGGAGGAACATCCATAGTAACTGCATGATGTTCCGATCCAATATTATCACATCCCCTTATTGTTCCTGGTTATCATGGTCCTAAAAAAAGAGCAATCGCTCTTGCTCTGCCGACAACTGTAAAAGTTAGATCGAGATAATGATTTCCAAGTACACTCTTCACCAGCCACTGTTTGACAGGACTCTGCAGCATGTGTCGCTACTGAGCTGAAGCTCACGCCGGCTGCCTTGATGGCCGAGAGGTTTCAACATTTACTTTGACACTCGAGGCGTATCAATATGGCACTTATGTTCACTGCAGGGTTTCGATCTCCAACACTGATGTTTTCTGCATCGTCCTATTTCCAATCACTCTTTATAGCCGGGTGTATTTTTTAGGCCTCACTGAGAGCATCATTAGTAAAGAACGGTCTAGAACAGTTTCGGTAAAGATGGGAATTTCAATCAGCTTATCTCAAATCTGTTTGGGCCTAGTGACGTTATGCGACTTTTTAAACTAAGTAAGATAGGTAACTAAAACCAGGCTCGCTACACAGAAATTATGACTAAAAGCGCATTAATCTGTTAAAATTGGGCGTCACGCTTAGCATGGTTGTTTTTGTTTGTTTGTTTGTTTGTTTTTTTTGTTTTGTTTCGTTTTTTCAATTAGAATTGTTAAGAAGAGGGGAAATGCGTGTGGCAATATTATATCCTTTTCTAATATCTCTCGAATGAAATTCAAAGTACATTTCGATGGCTGTTAAAAAGGCATAGAAAAAAGACGTCACGCATAATCGCAAGTAATTCATGGTTTCAGAATTCGAAGTTATTGAGCTTCAGAAATCGACGGTATTCGGAGAAGTGAGGTCTTTCTCCTCCAGCACCCTAAAGCCGCCGCTAGATGTGTCCGCTGTCCAACCTTGAATATTCCCTTGTCAGATCCTCGGGTTAGCAAGATTAGATCTGACAGGTTCGGTGTCTGACTAGTCTTGATGTCGACAGGTGAGAGACACAAGGCCTCGGGGGTCCAAGCTCCAGGTTCTGTCAAGTCCGACGTGTAACTAGCAGCAGCCAGCCACCCTGATGAGCCTGCTCGGGTAGTTGGCGCTTGCCCGAAACTAACGGTTTTATGGCCGCGCTGGCCAGCCGGATGGGCGAGAAGGACCGCGCTAGATCGGACAGGAAGACACCCGGGGGACAAGAGAGAGGTCTCACTGGACAGGCCACACACACATGTAATTGTCTTGTCCAGGCTCAAGCAGGCGCGGTCAGTGTGTGTGTGTGTGTGTGTGCGCGAGAGAGAGCTGTGCCAGAGATATTCTTGAACCAACTTATGTGGCTCAAAACGATTCTCTGACTCACGGTTACAGAGTGGGGCGCATGGGGGAGGGGGAGAGAGAGAGAGAGGAAGAAAGAGAGACAGAGAGAGCTAGAGACAGACAGACAGAGACAGAGACAGAGAATGTTTATGTAGTCAGACACCTGGACTTTTGGACCATTAACAATACATGTACCGGTATTAACTTTTTTAAGCAGTGGATACAGCTAAACACGTTCATTACATGTCCTTATCAATGTAATGATTTTAAATATATATGCACAATTCTGAATCTGAATCAAATGAGGATTTTCTTTGAACTAAATTCGCTTCAAAGAATCATTTTCACCTTTCATAAGTATGCTTTCGAAAGACCTTTAGTTACATCATGTAACTTTATAATGGTGCAATAAGACTTTTAGAGAGTTAGGTCACTGAGTCACGCTGGAATATGGTTTTTAGAGAGTAATTCTTTGTAGTTCTTAACGCTTTAACATTGTTTTTAGACAGTTATGTCATTGACTTCTAAACGCTTGAATATGGTTTTTAGAGTTATGTCATAGAGTTCATAACGCTTTAAGATGGTTTTATAGAGTTATTTTGTTGAGTTTATAAGGCATTAATATGATTTTTAGAGATTCATGTCATGTCACAGAGTTCATAGCGCTTTAATATGTTTTTTTTTATAGAGTTATTCTACTGAGATCACAAGGCATTAATACGGTTTTTACAGACTTACACTATTGAGTTCATAACGGTTTAATATGGTTTTTAGAGAGTTATTCAATTGAGTTTATAACGCTCTATTACGATTTTTAGAGAGTTATGTCATTGAGTTCATAAAGCTCTGATTCATAGGCAAAAATCGTGCAAGCCGATATCATTATTCTGTGTGAGCGCTGCGACTTTATGTTGTATGCACCATTTGCTTCTTCACCCTCGGCTAGGTACAATGGTAGCTGTTTGTCGGTTCTAAAACTGCCAGCGCCTATTTAAGCTGAGGACAACACTTTCTCCGAATGGTGATGTTGGTGCTAATTGCAGCGGAACCAAGCGTCCTATCTGGATATCAGCTTGGCTGGTCTTAAATCTAGATCTCCCACAGCCATTGATAGTCGTTCTTCCGGTTAGGAACGCGACAATAATGGCCGCCATAGTCCAACAGAGGTCAAGGCCGTACAGTATACGCCTCATTTGCAGTCTGAACAACATCTTGACTTAACTGAAGACAGGTTTAAAACATAATTCCCAGCCCCCTTTTCCCCTTCCTCATCCTACTTCCTGCCCAAACGAACTCTATTTTTTTTCTGTCACTGACTGGTGGTGTAGTATTTGACCAAATTCCACTACTCAGGACTACTTATTGTACCACTCGTGGTTTGTGGTGGCAGCGTGGTGGTGGTGGTGGTGGTTGTAGTGATGGTAGGTAACACGCCATGACGGCTGTCATTGCCGCCACATTCCGCTGTTGTATACACAGGACTGCACACCACCTCTTGGTCACCCAGCCGTGTCTCAGTGAACGAAAGTGACGTCAGAAACTTTTCTTTTTGTGGTGGCTCAGAGGTAGTGCACACACCATCAGATTGAATAAATTTGTGTGATTGAACCATTACTACACCTAATGATTTTATTCAAAAAAAAAGGAAAGCTTTGATAGGTCGGGTCAAGTTTGACAGTGTAAAAATGATCACAAAATGTTGATACGGAAATACTACCGGAGACTTCATGTTTTACAACACTGTTTTGTGTCACCATGCGCTGGTCATAGAGTAGGAACTAAAACCCAATCAAAGCAGTTGACTTTATAATATTTCTGAGCTTTCTGAATTCTTTTTTTTTGTATCAGGTGTCAATGTCACGTTTCTGAAATTTCGATGGAGTTAAGTTTTATGCAGTGTTTAAGCCCAATGAACACCAACTTCAGTCTCACATTGCTTGATCGACGCCAGCCTCTGCTGAAGAAGCTTTTTTTTTTCACTCAGATTTTGCTTAGTTAACTGAGAAAATTCTACAGGCAGAACCAAGTAAGTAGAAGTTCCAAGTTGTTATGGATGTTAGATTCCAAACTGATTCAAAGTGGAAGCCATGAATCAATGTTGTTATAAAGTTCGAGAAGCGTGCGTGCGCGCCGGTTGCGGAAGGTTTCACACCCTCTTAACTCCGCATCTTTTACTACTTTTTTATCACTTCTAAACTCGTAAAGCGCAACATTTTGGAAACATTTCGGTGCGTAAGCAAGGGTTCAGTTCGGTGCGTGTCGGGTTTTCAGTGCGTTTGATCGATAATCATGAGGTGCGCACCGTTTTCTCTCTTCTCTTGCCGTTTAATCGTGATTATATTAAGGTTAGTCCACCCTGTGATATCTATGCGGTGGAGCCGGTGGATGGATCAGAGGGTTTCAAACTCACAAAGTTACAGAACAAAGTCGAGAAAGGTATAATTATATATCTAGTCGCAGAGGTTGAGGTTCGCTCAAGAGAGGGAGAGACAGACAGACAGTGAGAGACAGAGAGAGAAAGAGAGTGGCAGACAGTGAGAGACTCAGAGAGAGACAGAGACAGAAAGAAACTAATCGAAAATATCATTTTAATAACAGAATAAGTTCTCGATAGAAGAAAAAAAAGGGTGAGGGCAAATGGAGCAAAGAAGAAAACAAAAGAGAGAGAGAGAGAGAGAGAGAGAGAGAGAGAGAGAGAGAGAGAGAGAGAGAGAGAGAGAGAGATATCTTAAAGCGGCAACATTATACAGGAAGGCCGAAGACAAATTGTGAGCAAACGTGTTGCAGCTTGTGGTGTCCACTCGCTATCAAAAACACGAAATAAGATTCAGCTAGGCCGAGCAGGGCTGAAAAGTTGATACCCACACCTTACACATCGCTTTTATGTTAACTTGAACCTGGGGCACAAAGACAGGCGTGACGGACTTGGGGGACTAAGTGCTGTTTCAATAAAAACAGGTCCAGCCTGGCTCTACGCTAGGATTATTTTGTTATAAAATTAATGCATGTACAATGTTAGGGCAAGATCTAGATAGAACCCAGAACTCCGGGGAGTTGAAGCAACAAGGCGAGATTTCACTTCTAGAGACTTTCAAGAGGGGCTGGCGGGGTATGATGAAGATTTCCGTCATGCATATAATTAGACTAGACCAACTGATGTGCAGGTTTCTAGTGGTAGATACAGAGCTGCTAAGGTAAAAGGAGGAGATGGGGCTTAGAACAGCAACTTATGCGAGGCTGGAGGAGACACGGCTTAGAACAGCAACTTATGCGAGGCTGGAGGAGACACGGCTTAGAACAGCAACTTATGCGAGGCTGGAGGAGACACGGCTTAGCAACCTATGCGAGGCTGGAGGAGACACGGCTTAGAACAGCAACTTATGCGAGGCTGGAGGAGACACGGCTTAGAACAGCAACTTATGCGAGGCTGGAGGAGACACGGCTTAGAACAGCAACTTATGCGAGGCTGGAGGAGACACGGCTTAGAACAGCAACTTATGCGAGGCTGGAGGAGACACGGCTTAGAAGAGCAACCTATGCGAGGCTGGAGGAGACACGGCTTAGAAGAGCAACCTATGCGAGGCTGGAGGAGACACGGCTTAGAAGAGCAACCTATGCGATGCTGGAGGAGACACGGCTTAGAAGAGCAACCTATGCGAGGCTGGAGGAGACACGGCTTAGAAGAGCAACCTATGCGAGGCTGGAGGAGACACGGCTTAGAAGAGCAACCTATGCGAGGCTGGAGGAGACACGGCTTAGAAGAGCAACCTATGCGAGGCTGGAGGAGACACGGCTTAGAACAGCAACTTATGCGAGGCTGGAGGAGACACGGCTTAGAAGAGCAACCTATGCGAGGCTGGAGGAGACACGGCTTAGAAGAGCAACCTATGCGAGGCTGGAGGAGACACGGCTTAGAAGAGCAACCTATGCGATGCTGGAGGAGACACGGCTTAGAAGAGCAACCTATGCGAGGCTGGAGGAGACACGGCTTAGAAGAGCAACCTATGCGAGGCTGGAGGAGACACGGCTTAGAAGAGCAACCTATGCGAGGCTGGAGGAGACACGGCTTAGAAGATCAACCTATGCGAGGCTGGAGGAGACACGGCTTAGAAGATCAACCTATGCGAGGCTGAAGGAGACACGGCTTAGAAGAGCAACCTATGCGAGGCTGAAGGAGACACGGCTTAGAAGAGCAACCTATGCGAGGCTGGAGGAGACACGGCTTAGAAGATCAACCTATGCGAGGCTGGAGGAGACACGGCTTAGAAGAGCAACTTATGCGAGGCTGGAGGAGACACGGCTTAGAAGATCAACCTATGCGAGGCTGAAAATAACTGTTCGAATCCTGAATACCTTCCTGCAGAAAGAAGGCTTGTGTGTGGCTTGTGTTTGAAAGGAGTAGACAGTCACACAACGATATCGAGGCTTGACCTACGCAGCTGAGGGTGTGGGTTCCTTAGGGGAGGTATTGTTTCCATCCACGTCCAAACCAATGACATGATCTTTTCTTGTGGGTGTAACTTCGTCTTATCTGTTAGTTTTGGTATTCTAACTGTGGGAATGTTTCGGTTCTTGTCCTCATGTTTATGTGAGACAAACAGCCAGACACAAAGAGACAGAGGCAACAGGAATAGATAGAAACAGAGACAGACAGAAAAATGACAGACCCCCTCTCTCTCTCTCTCTCTCTCTCTCTCTCTCTCTCTCTCTCTCTCTCTCTCTCTCTCTCTCTCTCTTCCCATTAACTTAAAGATCAAAGCCAAAGTTAGCCTCTATAACCAAACTGCATCCAATGTTCTCCAGGTAACAACACGTCGTACTGTGAAGCACTTACCTCACTGGGGCTCCGCACCAAAACGGCGTTCGCCACCTCTTGGAAGAGAACTAGACGGTTATCCCTAGTCACTGAGAGGACAGCGAAGATTTCCTGTAAGAAATGCTGTTTATACAATCCTGGAAGAAATAACACGGTTTGACTTAAACTTCGCGTTTCTCTGCTCTATCGAAACGCTTTCTTGTGCCAGGTTCTGAAGCTACTGCGGCCTAGATCTATATCTACACATTTTCAATTTTTATCTGACCACCGCCTTTTTATTAAAAGAACAACATTACTAGATCTAGCTTATTTTGAAAATCCTTAATCTATTTTTAAATCTTTTTAAATAAAATATCTTACCAATACTGCCTTTTGATTAAAAGAACAACATTACTAGCTTATTTTGAAAACCTCAATCTATTTTTAAATCTTTTTAAACATTCGTAACCAGGGAGGTATGAATAAATTGGCAGAGCTACTAAGCGCGTTTTACTTGTCCCAACATAGTTTTAAAACAGTTTTAAAAGAATCTTTATTTCATATTAGATTGGGAAAGTACAAAATAGATATTTTTTCCGATCAACATTGTCTAAATTGGTGTCAAACTATTCTATCCCTCTTGGTGTGTACATGTATTAATTTGTACGACTACTTTATTATTTCAAAAGTTTCCTGTGTTTTTCTATATCTCATTTTAGTTTTCAATAGCAATACATAATATATTTTTATTGATTTTCAGTAACGCTCTCTTTTCTTCTCTGTTCCTGAAATTTTATTTTAGGCCTAGACGATAAGACAGACCCATGATTTAAATAGGGCAATGTGCATCCTAAGTCATGACTGTGATAATTAAAGGGAGGACAACCTAAGACTGGGGTGTTACAACAGCAAAGAGGGCAACAGAACACGGTATTGTCTCCCCCTTGGTTGGGTGCTGGTCTATTGGCTACCACAAGCCTCCGACCAACACGATGGAGTCTTTCGAAAGTATCAAGAAAATCATAATTTGGTTATTTTTCTTTTGTCGGAAAGACAATGAAATGAAGTTAGTCTAAGTAAAGAAGGGGAAATTGGAGGCGCTTCGAATAACGTGATTATTGTTTTTTCCTAGTTTTTAATAACTCATAAGTCGCAAATGAGGTTATATTGTTTTAGATTTTGTTGTTTTGCTTTTGTTGTGTATTTAATCAATCAATTTTTTTCTTTTTCTTTTTCTTTTTTTTTTTTTTTTTTTTTTTTTTGGGGGGGGGGGGTGATAGTTTTTTTTTCTTTTCTTTTCTTTTTTTTTTGTCTTTTTTTGTTTGTTTTTTTTTGGGGGGGTTGTGATTTTTTTTTTTCTATTCAATTTATTAAGTACAGTGTAATTGCATTTCCAGGTGAATGCCATAGTAACATGTAAAGGTAGAATTATTATGAAATGCGTTCGGGTGTGCGGACATAAAAACAATAAACAGCAGAACGATGAGACACGCCAAAGCTACATTAATATAAAAAGCAAGTAGGCTACTACACCCATCTTACAATTATTAACCCTGATTAAAATCTGGGAAATATATCTTGACATCGTTTATCAAAATCAAGTTCTAAAAATTGAAAAGAAATTCTTAACGTGGAGGGATAGATTTGATTCAATAAATATGCACAAGTTTACTTGCGAAAAAAAAATAAGATATTTTCTGAAACCATTATCATTTGCATTTTCCGGTGCCTTTATTATTCCAGCATGCAAAGTATTAAGCCGTTACATTGTCATGCTTTAATTGTCACAGTTATAAACTATTATCGTTTTTATCATGATCTTATTGCTGTTTTTATTATTATCATCATTACTTCTGTTACAACTATTACGACTTCTACTACTACTACTACTACTACTACTACTACTACTACTACTACTACTACTACTACTACTACTACTACTACTACTACTACTACTACTACTACTACTACTACTACTACTACTACTACTACTACTACTACTACTACTACTACTACTACTACTACTACAACTACTACTACTACTACTACTAGTGCTGATGCTGCTACTATTACTATTACGATTACTACTCACCTCTCTACTACTACTACTACTACTACTACTACTACTACTACTACTACTACTACTACTACTACTACTACTACTACTACTACTACTACTACTACTACTACTACTACTACTACTACTACTACTACTACTACTACTACTACTACTACTACTACTACTACTACTACTACTACTACTACTACTAATACTAATACTAACACTGCTTCTGCTGAAATTATACAGGTATTATTATAATTATTATTATTATTATTATTATTATTATTATTATTATTATTATTATTATTATTATTATTATTTATATTATTATTAGTAGTAGTAGTAGTATTAGTGTTAGTATTATCATCATCATCATCATCATCATCATCATTACCATTACTATTATAATCATAAATATTATTGTTTTCGTTAAAATTATTATTACAGTTCTCATCATTAATTAAGCTATTGATGCCTTGCTGTTGCTATTAACGTTGTTTTTTTTTTTAATTTTCTGACCGAATCATACTTAAAATGCCAACGTGGATTTAAGGTTGTCAAAATGCGTCATTTTCGAGTTTTATGAGGCATGCAAACTTTTCATGAGATGGCTGTGAATGATCTGCTGCGGTCTCGGTGTCCCAACCCTATGATTAATTTAAGAAGTTTAACACGAGAGTTTTCCACGGTGTCAGAAATCATCTCATCGAGATCAAGATTCAGATAAGCTGTATGATTCACGCCAGGCGAACAGCAAGCTACATTTAACATGGAATTCTAGTTAGAAGTGCAGTGATACTATCGGTAAATTCAGTTCCGTTTGATTCATAATTCAACTCTATTTTTTTTTATAAAAGAGAGACTCGAATTGGATCAATATGGCTACATTATTAACATATCTAGAATCTAGATATAAAACTGTTTGATTCTCAAGTGCTGGCACACACTCTCTTAAATAGTTTAGAAGATGTTTTCATTTTTATTTTTTATTTTTTAATATTTTTTTCGGACAATACAATGGCTTATATGTAAAAATATAAAAAAAATAAATAATTTATTTAGATTTAGAGTTTCGCAAGTTCCAAAGTATAAAAACAATCGTGCAGAATACGGTGTCCTTACGCAGAAATTTTTACAATAATCAGATGAAACAAATTTCACATGCCAGATATAAGTTTTTAACTTAGTCCTCCTAGATTTGGACTCAACACTCCAAACTTCATTGCAGAACTAATAAATATGACGCGCTATGCACATTTAACAACTTATGCATGAAATTCACAACACACTCATCTAGATCTAGCTAGATTATTTTCAAAATAATCTTGAAGTCTAAATTTTTGGGTTTCTTCCTCCTACAGAATTTGTCACCAAACGATAACCTCTTGTTCCAAAAGTTTGAAGTCTGCATTTCACGTCTTCAACATCGGTTAGAAAAATCAAAACGAGATTAAAAAAAAAAAAATCAAAACGAGATAAGAATATTAGCGTTGAATCAGACTCACAAGACTAGAAAATATGTGACGAATGGAACGCAAGACTTGTCTGTCTCAGGGGAGAACCAAGGTGTGAATGAAACGCTCCCAACTGTTTGGAGTCAGCGTACGCGCTGGCTCGTCTCAAACCCACAGGTCTGGCTCGAGATCTAGATCTCTAGGTCTAGGCGGCAAGAATCGAAACCGCTCAGAGAGAGCGCGACACCTCTACTCGCAGGCGAGCCTCGGCCTGGGATGGGGGGAGAGGGGGGCGGGGAGTATCGCCAGTCTCAGTCCCACTGCTGCTTGAGGAGCAGGGAGGGGGGAAGGAGAGCAGGAGCGGAGTCACCGCAAGCCTGGGCTGTAGCAAGTCTGCGGTCCCGGAGCCCCTGGCAGCGGAAGAGGAACAAGGGAATCCACGGGCCAGGCGCTTGCGGGATAGCACAAATCCGTGTTTCCAGGGCCGGGGGCAGCCACGCTGAAGAAGGGGCCTTCCTGCCAAGCTAACTGCTACTCCTTGTTTGGATTGTTCTACCTATCTCTCTGAGGTTAGAGCTTGAAGAATGGCTACTAGCCTCACCAACTTCCAATGTCAAAGTGTAAACAAACATGATTGTATAATGTAGTTGATGTGAGGGATAGCTTATCGCACTGGTTGACAATCTTGTCCTCAGAGCAATTGTTAACCTGTCTTGTAATTTTGAGATGATTGACAGAGTAAAATTGAACAGTCCACAACTTGAGGGCTCCTTGTTGGTAATAATTCGATGGTCTGAACACCTCAAACGTTTCGACCGGAAGATAAACGAAGTAATCCCTTTATTAATTTTTTTTTTTTTTAGTTGATAGCGAAAAGGATGTGTAGCATGTGTCTATGAATTGGGGGGGTGGAAAGGAGGGAGATCCTGGTGAGGGTCCCTCTTTGTAACTGCCTTTTTTCTTTATTTTTAAATTGTTTTTAATTCGAAACATAGCGCTTGGTGTTTGCTGTCCACCGCACATAGGGTCTAGATGATGTCTCGAGCCTGTCGTCGAGCATATCGCACCAGCCTCCGTCAGGCAGGTAACGCAATACACATATCTCTAAAGACAACCAACACACCTCATGAGCCTCCGTCAGGCAGGCAACACACAGCACCACTATCTGTTTTTCTGAAACCACACACCACGTCCCTATTTTAAGCAGAAAACACACCAGAAGGCAGAAAACACACCAGAAGAGCTTCCATCAGACAGAGAACACACCAGAAGAGCCTCCATTTGGCAGACATCACACCCAATCTAGCAGGAGGAGCAGGGATGGAGGGTGGGACTCTTCGGTCATATAAGGCTGAGAACAGCTGGCAGAGAGCTAATCAAGGAGAGAAGAACCGTTGAACGAGTCGGTCAAAGTGACAATTCTCACATAAAGCCTCGATGGTGGAACTCTGAATCAGAAAATCATCTAGTGAAAACCAGTGAGAAGTGCTGATGCTTCGGTCAAAAAACAGCCTGCTTTTTGTGTAAGCTTGCGAAGCGTTGAAAGTGCAAAGCTAAACCTGAACAAGACAGAACGCGAAGCAACAAAGACTACACTACACGAGATAGAGATTGTTTCGATAGCAAAGAAAGGTAATGATGCGGTGCCTATTAGGACCAATAATGTTGCAGGAATGCCCGAGTAAGAGAGAGCCCCGGCAGCAAGAGAGATCCAGCGCTACGTACTATATGGCAATGGTTTAATCACAGCTGTTGCAAGACAATAAAAGAGAATGATTGTCTTTGTGAATAAATAAGGACATTGAACTTACTAGGAAGGTGGGGGTTGTAACGCTTTGAGGGAGAGAGGGATCCACATGAAAAACTATATTTGTGACTCACGGAATGAATAAGTTTTGGAGAGAGAAAAAACAGACAAAAAGGAAAGAGAACAAGTGCAGCTCACCACACAGATACAGGTCTAGTGGTGAATGTGAGGTCTGGGATATAGCAAGAAACAGGGACACCATCACCACATAGCTGATATTCTCATAGTGAATCTGAGGATTGAGACATGAAAGGGAACACAGACACCACACAGTTACTTTGATGGTGAATTTGATGACTTACACATGAAATAGGACAGAGACACCACACAGCTACTTTGATGGTGAATTTGATGACTCACACATGAAATAGGACAGAGACACCACACAGCTACTTTGATGGTGAATTTGATGACTCACACATGAAATAGGACAGAGACACCACACAGCTACTTTGATGGTGAATTTGATGACTCACACATGAAATAGTACAGAGACATCACACAGCTACTTTGATGGTGAATTTGATGACTCACACATAAAATGGAACAGAGACACCACACAGCTACTTTGATGGTGAATTTGATGACTCACACATGAAATAGGACAGAGACACCACACAGCTACTTTGATGGTGAATTTGATGACTCACACATGAAATAGGACAGAGACACCACACAGCTACTTTGATGGTGAATTTGATGACTCACACATGAAATGGAACAGAGACACCACACAGCTACTTTGATGGTGAATTTGATGACTCACACATGAAATGGAACAGAGACACCACACAGCTACTTTGATGGTGAATTTGATGACTCACACATGAAATGGAACAGAGACACCACACAGCTACTTTGATGGTGAATTTGATGACTCACACATGAAATGGAACAGAGACACCACACAGCTACTTTGATGGTGAATTTGATGACTCACACATGAAATGGAACAGAGACACCACACAGCTACTTTGATGGTGAATTTGATGACTCACACATGAAATGGAACAGAGACACCACACAGCTACTTTGATGGTGAATTTCATGACTCACACATGAAATGGAACAGAGACACCACACAGCTACTTTGATGGTGAATTTCATGACTCACACATGAAATGGAACAGAGACACCACACAGCTACTTTGATGGTGAATTAGATGACTCACACATGAAATGGAACAGAGACACCACACAGCTACTTTGATGGTGAATTTGATGACTCACACATGAAATGGAACAGAGACACCAAACAGCTACTTTGATGGTGAATTTGACGACTCACACATGAAATGGAACAGAGACACCACACAGCTACTTTGATGGTGAATTAGATGACTCACACATGAAATGGAACAGAGACACCACACAGCTACTTTGATGGTGAATTTGATGACTCACACATGAAATGGAACAGAGACACCAAACAGCTACTTTGATGGTGAATTTGGATGAACAAATTGAGAAGTGACGTCATGTCACGGCTACACTGTTGCTATATGTGAAGTTTGAGGATTGAACAGAAGAGCAACGCGTCTGCATTGTTGGGAATAATAAGGTCTTAGGAATGGACGGTAGAGAACCACCTCTACCAACCATGGTGGCTGATTGTAGCCCTGAGGACCGTCATCACGACTGTAGCTGCTGGGTCCCAGCTGTTGAGATTTATTGAAATGGTTTTTCTATCACAACACGCCAACTATACTTTCTTGAGTACTGGCTTTATTGTCTTCAACGACTCTGTAACATCAGAGCTCGCTTTATCTGATCTACCGCAGGGATATCGCATCACCTGACAACCGATCTTCACAACTTACCTCAGTCTATCCTCTGCTGGTCTCACACAGACGTATGACACTCACATGCCTACTCTCTACTCCTGGCTATGATCATCCCATCGGATTCTAAATCGCACTGCATTTTCTGCGCCAAGTCCTGTAGGAGAGAATTAAAGATTTTTTGCACGCCGCGGTGATTATGTTATAATTTACGTCTAGATCTATACCAACTCGATTTGTGTGCTTCTCACTATTACTGCATTGCTATGCCATGTAATTTTCACTGGGACCTCCTTGTTGGTAGAGTGGTGTAGACTGTAGAGTGATTTTCGAGCAGTCTCCTACAACTTGTGATTTTCGAGCAGTCTCCTACAACTTGTGATTTTCGAGCAGTCTCCTACAACTTGTGATTTTCGAGCAGTCTCCTAAATCTTGTGATTTTCGTGGATAGCGTTTTCTCTCTCCTTCGGTTACTTTAATGGGACTGCAAAGACAAACCACCTTGTTTTTTTTTTCTTTAAGGTGTACAAAATCTTAAATCTAAAACATTGAAAATCAAAGATATTATGCCAAATTGGCTTTGTTCTCTGATTTCAATAGTGTATTCTTCAACTTAAGAAAAAAAAATTGTTGCCGCCTTTTTTATTTTCTCAGCAAACACCATGAGAGAAATATGGAGTTGACTTAAATGTTTGAGAGATGAATTTTTGTATATATCTGTTTAAGGAAACAGTTCATTGTTTGGTTGTTTCTTCTTCTTTTTTATTGTTGTCGTTTTTGCTGTTGTTGATGATGATGATGATGTTGTTGTTTAATTTTGTTTTAAATACTTGTTTACTTTAACCAATTTGAGAATTTCTTTTGAGAATGTTTTATTGGCTATTGTGATTCTTTTCATTTGTTTTTGTTTTGTTTTATTTTTGTTTTCTGTTGTTGTTTTTTTATTTGTTTGTTTGTGTTGTTGTTTTTTTCAGGGGCGGGGAGGAAAGCGGGGTTCGTTTTCTTTCTTTTTCTGAATCGTTTTGACAAGTTTCTTTCGTTCACAATCTTTAGCTATATCGTGCTTACTTTTTTTTTCGTCTCTACCAATTTCTAATGTTGAGTCCTCTGTGCAGCTAGATCTCGAGTGCGGAGAATGTTACATCAGATCCCCCTGGAGCAGGGTGGCTCTCCTCCACATGCAGACAACCTGAATGTCTTTGCACAACAACCTGTAATTGAAAGAAAACAAGATGGACATGCAGGTAAGTCGCCCATCTTGCCAGTCTGGGGTTTCCCACCTCGACCAGTGCCGGGTTAATGTGTTTCTCCTCTGCTTGCATAATCATCTCGATAGTGTCACCACTTAGATCAGTAGGATTCAGGTCCAGAGAGAAGCTGGAGCTCGCATTGTGCTGGTTGAACAACGCACCTCACAGTTTCCAGTGGTATTAGATCTATACCTTCTCCAAACGAAACCAATTGTGCTTGCAAGAGTAATAAGAAATATGAAGCCATTATTTGTAGAAAGAAAGCAGGAGAGAATGAGATAAAAGACAGGCGGAAAGACAGACAGGCAGACAAACCAAAAGACATACAGAAATGAAAAGGGCGTTTTAATCCGTTAATGTTTGACGACTTTATTAAGTTATGTGATTAAAACAGCGAGAAAGTTTCTCGGTTGTGGCGGGTAACCACACCAGTCGTCGGCCTGAGGTCAGCATCGCGCAATTGCCAGGTTTAAAAACCAGTTCCGGTTTTTCCATGTTCTTTGAGAAGTTTGATGCCTCCCAAGTTTCACTGTGTAAAACCTGGCTCAAGCAATGGGTAGGATTGAACCTCTTTCCCTTTCTCTCTTTCTCTCTTTCTCTCTCTCTCTCTCTCTCTCTCTCTCTCTCTCTCTCTCTCTCTCTCTCTCTCTCTCTCTCTCTCTCTCTCTCTCTACTTTTCTCTTCTCTCTTCCTACAACCTTTCGACACTTCTATCTATCTGATTTGTTTTGTTTCTCTTTATTCGTCGTTTTTCTCGAAATGTATTTCTCTCTTCTCTGTGTCTGCCTTTCTATCCGTTCTCAAGCTTTGCGTGAACTTTTTTGTCCCTGAGCCTCTGTGTGTTAGTGTCTCTCTCTCTCTCTCTCTCTCTCTCTCTCTCTCTCTCTCTCTCTCTCTCTCTCTCTCTCTCTCTCTCTCTCTCTCTCTCTCTCTCTCTCTCTCTCTTTCTCACACACACACACACACTCTCTCTCTCACACGCTCTCTCTCTCTTTCTCTCTCTCTCTCTCTATCTATTTATCTATCTATCTATCTCTCTTTCTATCTATCTATCTATCTATCTATCTATTATTCTATCTATCTATCTCTCTATCTATCTGGTTCTCTTTCTAACTATCTATCAGTCATTATGTCTGTCTATAATTAAATCTCTAAATATTTATCTCTTATTATTTAGTTTCCTCTTAGACACTTATTTGCCTGGCTTTTCTCTCCTTCTTTTGTCTATAATATTATATTTCTTTGACTTTTCTCTCCTTCTTTTGTCTATAAAATTATATTTCTTTGACTTTTCTCTCCTTCTTTTGTCTATAATATTATATTTCTTTGACTTTTCTCTCCTTCTTTTGTCTATAATATTATATTTCTTTGACTTTTCTCTCCTTCTTTTGTCTATAATATTATATTTCTTTGACTTTTCTCTCCTTCTTTTGTCTATAATATTATATTTCTTTGACTTTTCTCTCCTTCTTTTGTCTATAATATTATATTTCTTTGACTTTTTCTCCTTTTTTTGTCCATAATATTATATTTCTTTGGCTTTTCTCTCCTTCTTTTGTCTATAATATTATATTTCTTTGGCTTTTCTCTCCTTCTTTTGTCTATAATATTATATTTCTTTGGCTTTTCTCTCCTTCTTTTGTCTATAATATTATATTTCTTTGACTTTTCTTTCGATCTTTTTCCGCACTCCTTCCTCGCCCCCCCTTAAAAAAAAAATCACTCCTTTGAGATTTCCTTCTCTTTTGTCGAATTTCGTTCGCTCGTTTCTCTCTTTCTTTTCCTACTCATGGCCGACTTAGCCTCATCTCAACATCTTCTTAGAGATTCTCCTCTTCTTACAACATTTGTTGTTGTAACGTAACTTTGTAACTGTATTTACAACATCGAATCTATCTTAGTGGGTGTGCTTTACACTGGGTTCTAAGAGTATGTTTGTTTAATCTACCATTTCTATATTTATTTGCTTTATTTTCTTTTCACTTTAAGTGGTGCTATGAAACACTGTGAGCTTAATCAACATCTTTCTACACTCCTTTAGGTATTTTGTTACTCACAACTCAGACCATGATCTTTTCATCCCACGGATATCCTTCAAATTGTGTTTTTCTAATCTTGTAAGCATCCTGATTTCAACAGATATGAGAGAGAGAGAGAGAGAGAGAGAGAGAGAGAGAGAGAGAGAGAGAGAGAGAGAGAGAGAGAGAGAGAGAGAGAGAGAGAGAGAGAGAGAGAGAGAGATTGTCACGCAACATTACAGAATCTACGTAGCTGTAACTATGATCAGCGAAGCTTCACAAAGATCTCCAGATTTTCACCCTCAAGTTCTTCTTCAACTCTGTGAGAAGGCTGAGCCTGGCCTGAGACTCTGCGTGGAAACTTCCTGTTTTCTCCTGGTGTTGCCAACTGCTGTTTGCATAGGACGCTCCCGGCACACTTGAAGCGAATCAACATCTGGAATTATCAGGTTATTGAGAGCACAGGGGCGACTCTTGAAAACTTATTTTACAATCTTTCTTACATTTAAAAAAGAAAAAGATTATCGTGGAATTAAAGGAACTCTCTACCTTGATTCTGATCGATGGAGGAATGGAATGATGTATTGTGTTATGGCAATGAACTTTAGTTTTCAATTCTCATTGATAGTTTTGGGAATTGCTTAACTCTCAATGGTTATTTCTCTACAGTTTCAGTTGTTGCTATACAAAAGTTATCGAATTCCAGGTTATGCAAATTTTGGCAATTTTTATCAAGACAAAGAAAATAGCTAATCTAGAACATATTGTGTTAAATCATCACATTGGTATTTCCTCTGATTTATTCTGCTAATGGCACTAACATGTATGACATGTTGTTGACGAACCATATAGCAATAAACGTTGCATACAGAGACGGATTTCAACTGGTCAAATTCCTGACAGTGTCAATCAAAAAGGACTCAGGAAATGGTCCCTCTTGTGCGCAAAAGACC
Organism: Elysia crispata; assembly: GCA_033675545.1. Lineage (NCBI taxonomy): Eukaryota > Metazoa > Mollusca > Gastropoda > Plakobranchidae > Elysia > Elysia crispata. The sequence continues at coordinate 290,878 of JAWDGP010003536.1, forward strand.
ATAGTTCACCATAGAGGTCCTCATTCTGTGAGTGGAGCCCATGTCTAATCTTGTAGTATACGGATATCACAGAGGTCTGGGAGTGTTACCATTGTCCAATTTTGTAGTAAAGTTTTACCACAGAGGTCTGTTGGTGTTACCATTGTCTAATCTTGCAGTATAGTCTTACCACAGAGGTCTGTTGGTGTTACCGTTGTCTAATCTTGCAGTATAGTCTTACCACAGAGGTCCGTTGGTGTTACCATAGTCTAATCTTGTAGTATAGTCTTACCACAGAGGTCTGCGAGTGTTACCATTGACCAGTCTTTTACTATAGTGTTAGCGTGGAGATCTGAGAATGTCGCTCTTGACCAATCATGTATTTAAGTGATATCACAGAGATCTTTGGTGTTATCATTGATCAATCTAGCAATAAAGTGTTATCACAGAGATCTTTTGGTGTTATCATTGATCAATCTTGCAGTAAAGTGTTATCACAGAGATCTTTTGGTGTTATCATTGATCAATCTAGCAGTAAAGTGTTATCACAGAGATCTTTTGGTGTTATCATTGATCCATCTTGCAGTAAAGTGTTATCACAGAGATCTTTTGGTGTTATCATTGATCAATCTTGCAGTAAAGTGTTGTCACAGAGATCTTTTGGTGTTATCATTGATCAATCTTGCAGTAAAGTGTTGTCACAGAGATCTTTTGGTGTTATCATTGATCAATCTAGCAGTAAAGTGTTATCACAGAGATCTTTTGGTGTTACCGTTGATCAATCTTGCAGTAAAGTGTTATCACAGAGATCTTTTGGTGTTACCGTTGATCAATCTTGCAGTAAAGTGTTATCACAGAGGTCTTTTGGTGTTACCATTGTCTAACTGTAATGCATTGTGCTGTAATTTGATCTATTTACTTCCTCACCCTGTGTAGGTGCGTACTTTTTGGTTAGTGGATCGACTTAAATCTATATTGACATTTTTATTTTAATTTGTTATATAATGTTTGTATTTCAAGTCCAAGAACTTAGTTTTTTTAGTTGAACATAGGTCGCACTATGAGAAAAGTATGCTTGAATGTGTGTGATTTTAATTCTTCTGGGATCTTCCATTTAGTCCTAACATAATGTTGATTTCGCCACTCCTTGTTTACCTCTGTTCTGATTGGTTGCTATTTAAAGCGCATAATCATTACATGTATCAAGAATATTCTCGTATGAATTATGTAATTTCTTTTCTAGATAATTTGATGAGATTTAGTATAAATAAGAGTCAAAATTGTGACCAGTCAAATTTTTATGAGCAGCGAGTCAATGTACAAGGATTATTGAATCAACTTGTTAGTTAGCCATCAGTCAGCATTGTGTTGGATTAAACAGCTTGCAATTGTTATTAGCGGACTTCAGACTTATTTTCTACGGACGAGTCGAGTGATTGCCTTTCTATATTTTTATAACCTTAGACAAACAGAGCCAAACAGATCACCCCCAAATCTATTACACTATCTTTGGTATAGTGTTAACAAAGAGGTCTGTTGGTGTTACCAATGTCTAATCTTGTAGTATAGTGTTACCACAAAGCTCTATTGGTGTTACCAATATCTAATCTAGTATAGTGCTACCATAGAGGTCTGTTTGTGTTAACATTGACTAATCTGGTAGCATAGTGTTACCATAGAGGTCTGTGAGTGTTAAGATTGGCCAATCTTATAGTATAGTGTTACCACAGAGGTCTGTTGTTAACATTGACCAATCTTATAGTATAGTGTTACCACAGAGGTCTGTTGTTAACATTGACCAATCTTATAGTATAGTGTTACCACAGAGGTCTGTTGTTAACATTGACCAATCTTATAGTATAGTGTTACCACAGAGGTCTGTTGTTAACATTGACCAATCTTATAGTATAGTGTTACCACAGAGGTCTGTTGTTAACATTGACTAGTCTTATAGTATAGTGTTACCACAGAGGTCTGTTGTTAACATTGACCAGTCTTATAGTATAGTGTTACCACAGAGGTCTGTTGTTAACATTGACCAATCTTATAGAATAGTGTTACCACAGAGGTCTGTTGTTAACATTGACCAATCTTATAGTATAGTGTTACCACAGAGGTCTGTTGTTAACATTGACCAATCTTATAGTATAGTGTTACCACAGAGGTCTGTTGTTAACATTGACCAATCTTATAGTATAGTGTTACCACAGAGGTCTGTTGTTAACATTGACCAATCTTATAGTTTAGTGTTACCACAGAGGTCTGTTGTTAACATTGACCAATCTTATAGTATAGTGTTACCACAGAGGTCTGTTGTTAACATTGACCAATCTTATAGTTTAGTGTTACCACAGAGATCTGGGAAGACTGGTGATACCATGCTTTTGAGGCGGTGATCATGGGGTCACATTTTGTTAACTCATCTTCCACTTCCATCAAGATTTAGTAGCCTTATTATTTGTGGTAAAATTTTGATTAACCAATCAATAAATGAATTGATTCAACCACCAGTTCATCTCAAAATCTACAAATTCATGATTGGAATTATTTAAAAAAATTTTTTTTAATTTATGTGTCCCTCAATGCATAGCAACACAGTGTCTGAGCCAGATGCCATGAATGTGTCAACTCGCTGAAGCAATATTACCCATCCGTCAGCTTGGTCTATGATGAATGACGAAGACATTTGAAGTATGTACCGCGTCTTCAAGTTCATTCAAACCGACAATTGTCTAATCAGTTTTTGTCAACATAGTCACAATTGCTGTTTGCTTTCTGTTTGTAGGTTCAGCGGGCAGCGCGCTCAGCCTCGCCTGGTGTGTGTCAGTATCTATCCGCTCTGGCGGCCATTAATCTGGTCTGTGTCTCTCGCTGCCGGGCTTGTCATGACGAGGCGATCGGCCGCGCGCTGGAGGGATCCATGTTGAGGGCTTGTTTGTTCTAGTGATAAGCACCCTCTTTATCGCTGTATTTCTGGTATTCTCTCTCTCTCTCTCTCTCTCTCTCTCTCTCTCTCTCTCTCTCTCTCTCTCTCTCTCTCTCTCTCTCTCTCTCTCTCTCTCTCTCTCTCTCTCTCTCTCTTTCGCTCTTTCTCATTCGCTCTTTCTCTCTTATGTCTTTCTTTCTCTTTCTTTTTTTCATTCTCTGTTTGCTCTTTCTCCCTTTCTCTTTCTCTCTCTATGTCTCATTCTCTCTCTCTCTCTCTCTCTCTCTCTCTCTCTCTCTCTCTCTCTCTCTCTCTCTCTCTCTCTCTCTCTCTCTCTCTCTCTCTCTAACTCCTATCTGACGATGGATGACAATTTCAGCTTTAAAAAAAAAAAAAAAAGAAATGGTAAAGATAGTGGCATACAGTACAAAGAGCCTGTGAGTATTAACAAACGATGACTAATATTTGCCATGGTGCTTGGACCAAACAAGAGACAATATGCAATGATTCATTGCTCCGCTGTAAACACAAGTGTTTTAAAATTGATACTGCTAGAACCGCTCTCAGTTTTTATCATCTCCCTGACTCATTTTCATTTCATGAAACTCAGAGTGAGAGAAATGACACCATTTCATATACCTTCTCTATCCTTCTTTACTACCTTTTAATACTTTATCTTTTTCCTCTTCTTTTTCTCTCTTCTCCTTTCTCAAAATCACTCTCTGTCTCTCTTCGCCTTTCTATGTTTCTCTCTGTGTATTTGTCTCGGTCTCTGTGTCTGTCTTTCTGCATAATCTTCCCTCTCTGTCTCTGTCTTCTTGTCTTGTACCCTCTCCTTTTTCTTTATTTTTCTCCTTGCTCTTTACGTTTCACAACCTTTCTTCCATTCTCTTTCTCTTACTCTTTCTTCCTCTGCTTCTCTATTTATCCTTTTTATCATTAAAAATACAAGCTGTAAACCCCCTTTCTACGAACGAAACCCTGGTGTCAATTTGACGAGGCTGGAGTGCGTGTGTATATTTAAAGAGGCTTATAAATGGTCTTGATATCTCTCCTTTTACTTACATGATCCAGATATATATCTCCACCTATCCATCTTTACCTAGAATCTAGATAGCTTGATAATTCTTATTCTAAACAAAAAGTTTAGATAAAGGACCTAAATCCTTTTTGAATAAAGGAAATCGACCAGTTCTATATTTTTCCTATATGTTTTTAGATCCTTTTAAACGCTTATTAGAAAGCTATGAATTTTTGCGTTAAGTGCATAGCAGCGTATTGCCTTTCGGAAATTCTTCAACCTACATTATAATGAATGTTTTTAAAAAAATCTGCAATAAGATTAGGATTTTATAAATTATTTAGCTATTTTTATTCCAAGCCTAAAAGTAAAATCTAGATCTATCTAAATAGAGATCTTAATCTTTTGATTAAGCCCTAGATCTAGAACTTATAGCCAAGCAACTTTTTTTAGATTCTTTACTTAGATCTTATACGATAACATGTAGATTAACTTCTATTCGAGACAGTTTAGATCTGCCGCCGCCTACATTGTATGCGTACTTTCAGTTTCATTCCTGCCATCTCTGGCCAGCTGTGCTTACAGGAAGTAGTTCGCACATTCACCTTTTTCTTTTAACAAAATAATAATCACATTTTTGCCTGTAATTTTCGTAAAACTCTATTTTGCTGAAAAATAATATTACTACCCCAGTCTTTAGGGCAATTTATAACTTTGTGCTAAATTTGACGCTCGGTTAGAAGGTCCTCATTTTTTGCCAAGCTCTATTATATATAGAGGTTCTTCAGAAAGCTGCAGGCAATATGATTAGTGTCTCGCCCATATTCTGTGAGGACTTTCGTGTTCTCTTAAAATAAAAGATTTAATCTGAGCCGGTTATTGAGAGGAAGAGTATTTTAATCCTCGTAACATGAACGTCTTGCTTGTCACTGTTTCTTTATATCCATGTACTAGCTGCAGGTACCGTTGCTTGAGAAGAAAAATTATTGCCTGTTTTGTTCTTTAGCATCTGACCTTCGAACCTTTTACATTCTCTAGGTTTGTTTTCATCTAAATTGTGCATGTCTAAGTCTAGATCTAGATCAAGATATACATACACAGAGGACGTGGTCTGCAGATTTTGATATAAGCCCTGTGGTGATGTTTACATAAAGAAGGGTGAAACACTTAATGGCAAGAGTTTTTGTAGGTCTACGATGTCCAACGTTGTAAATTTTTTTTTTTTTTAATTTCTAGATCCAGAGAAAGCAAAAAAAAGGTGACAAAGCAAATTTTATCTTACGGATAAGTGAAATCTTCACAATTAGGCCTTTTTATGTTGGGTGTTTCATTTAGTCTAAATTTAAATTTAGTTTGTTAACTGGGTCAATATCGAATATTTTGTAAATAAGAACCGGTAGCTTTTTATGTGTTTGACCCTCTACTTCTTTAAAATGAATTAACTGTTTAAAATTCATCGTCTCTAATAAATCCTTGTATGTTACTTTTAAATTGTTAGAAGCAGTTTCATTTATAGGACTAAAGCGTTTCTTTCTAAGTGATAATCTTTCTTGATAAAGTCTTTGAGAGTTGTGTTTCAATGGAGTTCACAATCGTGCGTCTTTGTTTTCCGTCACCCCGCCCTTAAATCCGTCTAAAATCTTTTACACGTGAAAGCGAGCCTTGAAAACAAGTCAACTCTGGCATTTTTAACGCACGTCTGGATAGGATGGTGCGCCCCCCTCCCCCTTTTCCAAAAAAAATAAATCCTGCAGCAGAGAACTGACAGACGAATCCATTTAATGAAAATAACACGCGATATAGATTATAGTAAGTTTTTAAAAAAACGGGCAATTTTTTTTATTTCATTTTTAGAGTTTTATCTGTTTAAAAGATTAAAGTCAATCAGTATCCTCAAATCTTCTTGTGTCTACGTTCTATTGCAATATAATTCGAAGGCCAAAAAGTTTTCAAACCTGTCTTTTAATAAAAGTACTTAATAAAATTACTTTGATGATTCCAATGTTCAGTATCAATGTTCTCTGTAAGAAAACAACTACGAAAGTCCAAATTTTGTGAAACATAATACCAATGTTGTCCAAATGTTTTTTTGTCCATATTTTAAGGTGTAGCTTAATAAAGTACACTTGATTGTTTCGCCCACTTGCTCGAATCACATCGAAATTTTAGTCATCTTTTTTCGATCCAGGCCATGGTGTTCGCGACAAAAAAACTGATCTAGAATCGACTTTTTATATAAATCTTCATTCTCATGGCAATAGAAAATGCATTGTCACAAAGAACCCTGGTGGACGTGCTCGGAAATTCTGAAGCTTGTGGGTAACTCTGCAGTAAAAAGCACTGACTCTACTTCCAATGGGAAAACAAATTAAGTGGTACTTCATATGTCTCTTGAATTTGTCTATGTTGAGCAAACTTAATGGGGTTTTTTATAACTATGACGCATAATTCTATGTAAAATTGTACTATTGCTCTACACATATCAAGGTGTTGGCCTATCTGTTAAATGGAAAAGCCAGATTGTTTTCTACCCACTCTTCCATACAATGTTTACAGGCCCCAGCTAGTTTTATTCAGTCCTAAAGATGATCGGTATGCCTTGATTTTTTGGTAGATTTATCTCAGTTTTCATTCAAAACATGAAACTTCTGTATACGTTTTGGTCAACGGATTACCCGTTGCGTCTGTTCAGTTCACTATGTACGTCTCGTTTCTTTTTTTCTAAGGACAAAGTTGATCTTAATTATAGAAAAAATAATAATCCTCTTTAAATTATTAGGAGATAAAATAATACAGGTCTCATAGGTACAAGAATGATAATTTTACACACTATGAATACATAATTATTAAAATCGTTAGAAACTCATTGTAATAACAAATTACTTTAAATTTAGTATCGGTCACTTTATGTCAGTTATGTAGGCTTTGTCAAGGTAACATTTATGATAAGGCTACACCATTAGAACAGATATTTTTACATGGAAATCTTCTCATTTATTAACTCTCTCTCTCTCTCTCTCTCTCTCTCTCTCTCTCTCTCTCTCTCTCTCTCTCTCTCTCTCTCTCTCTCTCTCTCTCTCTCTCTCTCTCTCTCTCTCTCTCTCTCTCTCTCTCTCTCTCTCTCTCTCTTTCTCTCTCTCTTTCTCTTTCTCTCTCTATCTATCTATCCATCCATCTAACTATCTCCTCTCTCTCTCCCTCTCTTTCTTTCTCTCTCTCTCTCTATCTATCCATCTAACTACCTCCCTCTCTAACTCCCCTTTCTGAGTCCTTTTGGAGCTCTTCAGAAACACTGCACAGCACTACTCTTTTTTTTTTTTTAATATTACCGGAAAGTATCTCTAGCTGTGTTGTCTCGCTCTATAGGATATGTCATTGTTATCTGTGCGCCGCTCACAGGTCTGCAACACCAAATCCACCAGACATTGGTCATTGTATCCACACACCCCCCCTCCCCGACAGAACATACAATCGCCTCATTTCGAGCGGAACACTCAAGTTCCATGCAATGCTGCCACATCCGGCTCTAAATCTGTGGTCCACACAGAGTGACACCTCACTTAGAAAGAACTCGCACATACCGGAACTTACATGTCGGTAGCACAAACATTTTCTCTTCATTGGTAAATTCAGGCTTCCCGAGAGAGAGAGAGAGAGAGAGAGAGAGAGAGAGAGAGAGAGAGAGAGAGAGAGAGAGAGAGAGAGAGAGAGAGAGAGAGAGAGAGAATGAATTGTCTCATTAATGATCTAAATATCTTTCTCAACTGTTAACAATAAATTCTTAGATCGTGGTGATCGAAGTCACTGAAAATAAAACTGAGGATTATGTGTTGCTCTGGACGCGGAAGTGAACCTGTAGAGTTCAGGTACGATGCAGTTCTGTCCCTTGTTTGTGAGTCTGAGGAAGCAGAAATCGAGTTGTTCAATTCAGCATCTGTTACATCCTGATATGTGATTAGATTGATTGATTATTATAGTATGGCTCCAAAAATGAAATCACACACATACCCCCTCGATAGTGATATCGATAGTGATAACACGCACTTTCGTTATGCAGCGTGTAGTTGTAAAGGCAGAGTCCTAAACATATCAATCGACGTCATGGGTAGTGATCCAAAACACATCACCGGATTCCTCGATAGCTGTTCCTCACGGCAGTGTTGTTGACAATCATTCTACACATCACCATATTTCTAGCTGACTGTTCCTCACGGCAGTGTTGTTGACAATCATTCTACACATCACCATATTTCTAGCTGGCTGTTCCTCACGGCAGTGTTGTTGACAATCATTCTACACATCACCGGATTCCTCGCTAGCTGTTCCTCACGGCAGTGTTGTTGACAATCATTCTACACATCACCATATTTCTCGCTAGCTGTTCCTCACGGCAGTGTTGTTGACAATCATTCTACACATCACCATATTTGTCGCTAGCTGTTCCTCACGGCAGTGTTGTTGACAATCATTCTACACATCACCATATTTGTCGCTTGCTGTTCCTCACGGCAGTGTTGTTGACAATCATTCTACACATCACCATATTTCTCGCTAACTGTTCCCCACGGCAGTGTTTTTGACAATCATTCTACACATCACCATATTTGTCGCTTGCTGTTCCTCACGGCAGAGTTGTTGACAATCATTCTACACATCACCATATTTCTCGCTAACTGTTCCCCACGGCAGTGTTTTTGACAATCATTCTACACATCACCATATTTCTCGCTAGCTGTTCCTCACGGCAGTGTTGTTGACAATCATTCTACACATCACCATATTTGTCGCTAGCTGTTCCTCACGGCAGTGTTGTTGACAATCTTTCTGCCGGGACGTTCTTCAAAAGTTCGACCTCCACACCGTCAGTGGGTGAAGTTAAGACCTCATCTTTTCAGCGCTGCCACACCCGGTATGAGCTTGTTTGATGCGCTGAAAAGACTCGAGATCAACTTGTAGTGGGCAGTCTACATCAAACAGTTCTTGTCACACCATTTTTCTTCCTGTCCGATATCAACTCTATTTGAGGCATAAGCCATCGGTGACCATATTGGTAGACGCATTCAAGCACATATAACAAATTTAAAGTTATGTTTAATTCAGTTGAAGAGTTCAACTTTTTTCCTCATTGGCATATCGAACGTGAAAGTTGCAATTCATAATAATAAAGAATTATGTTCTCTTCGTCACTTTATTTTTTTTTTTTATTTTATTTGCAACTTTGAAGGGAATCTCTATGCAACGATACGTCTTGTAACTCTTGTGTCGAAACGTATTCAGTAACACGCTGTTACCTACTAATCTTTGGTTTAAAATAGCTTCGATTCTGTTCTTGGTGTTTTATGTTTATATATACTGAGCATCAGAATCAAGGTGTGCCTTGGCCGTAACAGATGAGAGCAAGGTTTCTCCGTAACATCCAACCATAAGCTTCTTCAGTCTGTTACTAACACCTCTCACTCCTGAACTGCTGTTATTAAATTTTCATTTTTCCCCATGAGAATATAGATAGATTTACCCAGAAGACACATGGATACATGAAGCGCTTGAGTTTGTTTTTCCTCCCTTTGACTTCCTGACAAGGCCGTATTATGCCTCAAAGACTGTGAAGAGCTCTGTTCGGGTGAGAGGCTATTTGACTCCGCAAGGTAAAGAGCGAACCTGCTCGACATACCTTGCACCTCGCCTCTTTGCCTCTTACACTATTTAATCAAGTGGAGATAAAATTTAGCACGGGGCTCATGTTTCTAGATCTTTACAGAAACCTCGTTAGTTTTCTGTGGAAGCACTTGAAAAGATTTCCTCGCGCGGAGTTTACACAAAACTAACCTGGTGCCTTGTGGTCAAATGTAACGGGTAAAAGATAATTATTATGGGAAAGTGGAGGGAATTCGACCGTCAAAACGCTGAAAAAAAATCTTTCAAAAGGGTGACTAAAAGAGAGGAAAATCTCTGACAAGGACATTGGATAATGATTTGAGGTGAAAGAAATGAAAACTTCATCAATGAACAAAATGGCCGTTGAATGATGCAAGACAGGCCCTTTAAGTCCTATTTACAAAACATTACTTGATACGCCCTCTGTAATCCTGGGTACAAAATGATACAAGACAAGCCCCCTATAATCCTGGGTACAAAATGATACAAGACAAGCCCTCTATAAACCTGGGTGTGAAATAATACAAGACAAGCCCTTTAAGTCCTACGTACAAAATATTACTAGACAAGCCCTCTTTATGCCAAACAAGCCCCCTATAATCCTGGGTACGAAATGATACAGACAATGCTAAAGACATTCCTAAATGCTACTTAGGAATTGCTACTTCATTATTTTTGTATTTAAGAAAAAGAAAAGATGGGAGAAGGTTGTTTGGGTAATACTGGCCAATTCGCATTTCTGTAAAGCTAAAAGCACAAATCAACATAGAGTGAAAAACGTTATGATAAATTTTGCAATGTTCACATACAACATGCTTGATTATCTATGCACTCTAAAATGTCCACCTGTTTTTTTGACGGACCTTACCATCTACAGCGATCGACGGAAAAAGAAGATTATCAAATATATACAAATATATACATTACTAATAGTGACAATCGGTGTGAAAAACAATTGTCACTGCTCTCGTGGCCTCTTTTAATTTTTTATGTAAATATATACGAATGCTAAGGATGAGCACATCGTTACAACCTTTACAGCACACCCGTGGGCAGGGGTAGGAGATCCAGCAGGATGGGCTCATGGGAACGGCCTCTCCTTTCACGCGATGTTGTGGCTGGAAAGATGGCAATGGTTGCGCATCTTCAATGAAGGATGGAGATTGGAGTGACATTCCATAATGCCTGATTTGTGGAAATCTTATTAACTACAGATTACATAATGTTTAACGTTCGAAACTTATATTGTGGGTATGGAAATCATGAAGATGTCCAGATTTTGAAGTTGTTGTTGTTTTTGTTGTTTTTGATGATGATGATGATGTTGTTGTTGTTGTTGCTGTTGTTGTTGTTGTTGTTGTTGTTGTTGTTGTTGTTGTTGTTGTTGTTGTTGTTGTTGTTGTTGTTGTAATTGTTTTTTGTTTTTTGTTTTTTTTCAAACAATATCTGTTCCTCCCAAGATATTTAAGTTGGACACGTTTTGTGAATCCATTAAACCATGATTTTGTTTTTCCTGTCGTTAAGCTTGAACTTGTTGAATCGCATCCAGACCGAAACATGGCTCAGGCCATTCTGTAGAAAATTTATCAAGGAGTAAAAATCCTCAACCTATGGAGGCTTGTGGAGTGCCCTCAGCTCAATGATTTAATCCACTCTTTGGAAAGGTGTTAAGAATAGAAAGGAAAATAGAGCATATCCCGCCACGAAACCTCGGGGGATACCGAATCTGAAAGGTATATGATTGGTGGCCTCAAGCACTCACAGCTGGATCTCTGTTGTCAAAGTTTTTTAGTAGGATGCAAACCGTTATAAGACCGTGCCTTTGAAACAAAAGTGCGTTTCAAGTCGCTATAGGAATGCGTTACATGGTCTAGTGTGCAACAGAAACAGAAGACAGTCTAGAAGAGAGACTAATCCTTTGTCAGACGCCTAAAGTAGGTCAGAATAATCCTCCAAGAGACAGGTTTCCGTGCTGAGTTTGCTGTAGGTTATTTTTTTTAAACATGTTTGCCTTTCAAATATTTCTTTTGAGATTTTACAATGACAATAATTATGAACTGAGTGTTTGTTATCTTATCCTCGCCATAGATTTCTCTGGATGAAAATGTTACTCTAATTTTGGTCGAGATCTCTTGATGAAATTTGTTTTCGTGAATCTATTCATGGAGAACCTTATTTCCATCTATCTCATCTTTCATTTTCTAATATCTTGTTTTCACTGTGGTGTCAGCGAGGGTTGAGAGGTCTGGAGGAGCTGGTGAAGTGTATAGTTTCTAAAGATGTTTTGAATCTGATTTGTGTGTAGAGAGTAAGAGATTGTGAGGTGTTTATCAGCTCAGGGTGGCGAGTGGCGCTAACAGCTCTCACCGCCAAGAGCGCCGTCTGCGCGACTGTTGCTCCCATACAGCACTCCACACTCCACAAACAGCGCGGGCGTTACTTACATTACAGTTTGATAGTTTGGGGAAGACATTGATCGAGCTAATTTTCAGAAAGTTAAGGAGTCGAAGAGCCTGGCCTGCGAAATGGTTGGTTGATGTCATTTGTTATCATAGAGGGTGGGAGGTCAGAAACGACTGCAGGGATAAAAACGAAAGACCTAACGGCGTAATTTCTTACATGATGAGGTCATTACAGTCTTAAATAGAATCTCGTGACTTTCTAGAACCTCAGCCAGCGTGCAACAAAAACACTGTCGCACATTTTCACATAATGTAATTCTTAAACTGTATACATGTAGATTTGTTTCTTTCTACACGAACTCAAACAGCTGCTTCATACTTTCATAACCGAGGCTTGAAGTTTTATAACCGTATACAAACCTCTCTTATTAAAAAGTTATCGTCGAGAAAACCAACAAAAAATTAAAATTGTTTATTTGTATCTTTTATTCAAATACAAAAACTGATGGTCATAGAAAAACAAAGATAAAATTTAAAAGGGTGTTTAATCTGCTTGCGCCATCTTCCCTCTCTCTTTCCTTCATTTTATGGTTGATCCAGCTGGCTTTGTTCCTATCATAAACTTTTATAGCCTCTCCCTCCTCCCTTTTTTTTTTACATCCTTATAAAATTAATACTGCATATATATATATATATATATATATATATATATATATATATATATATATATATATATATATTAATAACTATAATGCTGTTCTTGTATTACAAATAAACGTGTTAGGCCTTCTTGTCTTGATCTGAAAACTACCTTGAATATTGGGAGAAATGAGGAGTCAATATATAGGGAATCACACCAGATCCATTATATAATAGACACACACAGACACAAAACTATCTAAATGTACATCTAGGGATAAACATGATAATGTGATAATTATAACTATTATATATTAACTTGATTCAATATCTATTTCTATTTTCATCAACCCCGGTTTATCTTCTGTCGAACAAGCCCTAAGTTGAGCACTGTGCTGTGTCAAACCAACATTGAACATGGATTCTTAAAAACAAAGAAAAATAGCTTTTGGTAGGGTTAGCAAGAGACAGTGAGGATAAGAAATCTAACCCAGACTTGATTGTAAAATATGATAGTCACTAAAGGATTCGCCCTCATGTTAAATTAGTTCTGCAAAATTTGAAGTTTTATGGTAACCTACCAGGCATGGCAATAGTCCCAACCAAATTTAATTCCAAAATAATTTTGATTTCCCAAACACACCAATTCGGCTCTTTGTCGCTCCAACTCAAAGTTTTATAGGTTGGAAAGATCAATCAAGACCTAGTGTTATAAAATATTATTTACACATCAAACAGCAACAAAAAGCATTCAAATTTTCACAAATATATTTCGACAGGAAAAAATAATGCACTGAAATTATTCTTTTTTAATTTTTTAAAGTTTTGTGGTTGTATAAGAACGAAATTGAATTTATGATACAAAAAATAGTAGGTGTATTATTAATACGTGTGCCTCATATCCTTTTCAGTGCGTACGAGTTGCTCCTCCAAATACCAATTTGAGAGATTTCTTTCTTAACTATAGTGTATGAATAAATCGACAAGGAAGACCTAAGTGCAGATCTACTTGCCGTGCCTCCTGACAGCTTTCATTGCAGTGATTTACTATGAAGGGCGTCATGGCTTGACAGCAAGTGCTTTCTGTATAAACAAGACTAGAACGCAGAAACGTTGAAATATCTAAACAGGAGAAACCCTGCTGGAGATTCCTGGGAAGTTTGGAGAGTAAACACGAGTGTGGGCTTCACACCTGTGAGTTACACACTAGGTGTGGAGATCGCAGCCGTGCAACTGGTGCACAAATCTGCGCCCTTGTTTGCACAACAAATTATACAATTACAGCCTCGATCTACATCTCGACCTAATCTGCTAGGTGGCCTTCTGCAGATTATGTATTGTTCGTAGTTTTGTCGCAAAACATATGTTTGAAAATTTAGCTACGGGCGATTTTAAAATATTTAATGTCTCTTTAGCCAATTAAAAAAAAATTTTTTTTTACATAATGTCACTAGACCCTGTGAAAGTGGCAAGGACACTTGTTAAAGGGAATAGATTAAAACTAAAATCGCAAATAATGAGCAAGAACAACCAAAGGTAGAGTATTGATATTAAGATGACATTGACAGAGAAAGTGAAAAAAAAATTCTTTTATTATAAAGTTTATCATAAAAATCGTGTTGCTTGAGTCATTGTCATAAAGTTGTTATTATACTTAATAAAGGGGTGAACAAATTGCAAAGATTTAGTGGGAAAACACAGAATTTTGTAAATTTAATGGCGTTTAATGCGTTTTGTCAAGAGACCCTTCAATAATGTTCAAAGTTTGTAAAATGTCAGCTGAGTTGGACACGAATGGCAGGTAATTTATAAATAAATAAATATTAAATAATAAAAAAAATGTGAGAGGAAAAAAAATTAACCGCGGGAAAAAAAACATGAAATTTTAAATCGAACACCAGCCTGTCGCAGAGAACACGCAAATCACGCATCCCACCATCTTTAACAACCTCCATCTCTTGCTAAAACGACCTGTTAGAAAGGAAAGCGATATCTTGCTCTAGAGTAAAGCATCGGTCTTCTTTAATTGGGCAGCTAGGCCAACTAGGCAGGCTTTCTGTCTGTCCGACCCAGCACTTAGGGCGGCCACTTATTCACCCAAACAACCATCCAGTGGAACAAGGGCGTTAATCAGGGAAGAACTAGTTTCACGTTGGCACGACCGACAACTTGTCTCTTTCTTCATTGTTTTTTGTGTAGAGCATCTCAAACTCTTATGTGTCGAGATATACAGTGCTTTGTGGTCCAGTCAACTGAAATTGCTGGAAAAAGTAATTATAGAGCTTACGTTATAGTGCTCCAAAGGGGTTAGAAATATAAACTTTAAATGAAAATGATCGAAAGATTCTTGTCTTTTGAAGGATTCGAACCTTCCACAAAAACTTAAGATCAAATTTTTTACTTTTCCCCCAAATCTAATCAAAGTGGATAGGTGCACTCTAAGTCCATGTAAGGATTTTTAAGGAAAAGGGACTTTCTTGGATAAGTGTGCCCCGGACCAATGAAAAGCTGTGTGACGTCGTGTAAACTTAGGACCAAGAAGTGGCTGGGGCCGTGTAGCACACCGCCGCGTCGATGAGATCCATGAGGCGTCAGCCAGATTGCCTCTCCGCTAGTCGCTGTGTTCTCATTCAGTAGTGTTTGAAAAACAATAAAGACATGTTTCTTTTCAGGAAGTCTTCTCGAGGTGCTAGAACGATCTATATATTATAAATACTAGCTCTAAATCACTCTTGTGCAGTTTTAACTTAATAAATGAGGTTGTTCAACTCAAACTAGTTGCTTTGGAAAAAAAAAATATGCGCGGATTGTCTGCTTCACTCGGGTTGTGGTGAGTGGAATTTTGTGTGATGTGGCATTGATGATGATCGCACCAATTTTTAGGCACTGAAACTATCTTAAATCTGGTAGATTCTACCGAAGAAAATTCCCTCACAACCGTGTATTGTTGGTTGAGGCGCTCTAGACGATATTAGGAAATAATTATATTCTACTTATTTTCTCTTGTCTTTTCTCCTCTGTGTATTGCCTTGTTCTTTTTTCTAATCTAGCTCTGAGATATTCAACTCATAGCTATGTATGATGGTACGAGGTTTAAGTTATACAGAGATTTGAAAATCAGGATTTCATTTTAAATGGACTGTTCTTTAGTTACAAATTCCTCATTTATAACTAATTTAAAGACGAAATATTGAAACTATATCTTCATAAAGAAGTTTGGTGTTGTTAGTTTTCATGCAGTTTCAACATGGTGTAGGCTAGCCCAGAAAATGACGTTGTTAGAGTATCAGCATCCTGAGAAGTCAGAACGGAGTAGTGTATCCGAATCATTACCACTGGATGTGACACTTTATGGGCTTTGAGTGACGCCTAAAACGTTAAAAGTTGACTCCCCGACCTTCCAAAAAGCTGTACATGTAAATGTAACTGATCAGGTACAAAATTGTTATTTTAGCTCAGACTTTTTCCGCCTCTACTTCTCTCTCTCTCTCTCTCTCTCTCTCTCTCTCTCTCTCTCTCTCTCTCTCTCTCTCTCTCTCTCTCTCTCTCTCTCTCTCTCTCTCTCTCTCTCTCTCTCTCTCTCTCTTCCTTGCCTCTTTGAAAATTGAAATAAAATAAAATTAAAACAAAAAATATAAGGCCCCATAGTGACTTACGATTGTATTAATATAAAGAGAACAAAAGTCACTACTGCAAAAGTTGAATAAAAATGAAGGTCGAAAAGTTCATGAATGGTCTTAGACAAATTCTATCCATGTAAACGTCAGCCAATCCCAAAATTGTAAAAGTGTGTGGAAATTACCTGGATTGGAATTACTGTTATTATCCTCAGATCCACCTATCAAAAAACCTGGAATTTGGCTAAATACACTCCAGAGTACACCTAACCTCCTCTACCAAAACTAATTGGGAAGGAAAAAATAAAATAGTTTGATTCAGCCCAATTTAGTTTGGGTCCTTTATAACTTACATATAGATGGCAGTAAAATTTAGAATTATTTCAGAGACAGAGCAAAAGTAAAAATAAGAAGAGATATAAGCATCTAATCTAAACAATGCTGTCAGTGTAAGATAAATCTGCGAGGGTTCTGCAATAATATTCATGTAATTAGGTAATTAAGAAACTTGTGAATGGGAAGTTATGAGCATTTTTAGAGTTGTTTTTTTTTTCGTTACACAGCAAGTATAGAATGTTTTGTAAGAAGAAGCACTTCCTTCTCATATAAGAGAGATACGACATGAACAGAGAAGACAAAGAATTGGGAAAATAATTACAAAATATTGGAAGGGAAATAGCTGAGCAAAACCTTACTTGTACTGGCGTGCATTCCCTTGTCATCTCCCTTGCGGAATGAAATTGTCTTCTGGACTGTGACAAGATAACATACATTACTGACCTATATGTATAATTTCCATATTATTATATCCCATATACATGGAAATCAGTTGAACCTAATAAAGCCTTAATTATGATTGATCTATTTGCCTCTGAGTTATACAGGTTCCGTGTCTTGAAATTAAATTTGTGTGCCCATCAGATTTTGTGGTAGTTTGAATTCCTTTAAAAAATAATAATAATTTTTATAGAGAACGCTAGAGGTGTCAAGATTTGCTTTTATTTTTATTTTTTTAATAGAAATCTGTTTTTATTATATTATTGGAAGTATTGCTAACTATAGGCGATTTTTGTTCCAAACCTTCCAAAGTGTCTATATCCTTCAAGCTTTTAGACTTATATTTATTTAAGAGGACATATTATCAGCACAGAGCAACCATTCATTTTCAAGTTGTGCAGAGATGTTCAACTGGCTAACCAGTAGTGCGTGTATGGGAAGATATGAGTATTCTCACATTTTACATTATAGATTACATATTTCTAAAAGTTAGCTGGCCATTGATTTGTTTGCAATTGCTTGCTCTGACAACTAGAGCTTGTCAATAAAATTCATAGACATCTAAAATGCTTCCTATGTACTAAAGTGACATTAATTTAAACATATTATTTTTGTAAAGTACTCGCACTATGACTAGTATGAGGGTTACTGGATCAGACGCTGACTCTGATAGCATGCCTAATTTAATAGTAAAGTGAAAGCCTTCCAGTATGGAAAAAAAAGCTCCTCACCTAAAAATAGACTGGAGCCATGAGCGGTGAACCCCCATAGTGAGATAAGAAACAAATGTAGCTAACTGTGGTAAGCAGTGGCAAGTTCACTGCCACGATCTAGAACGGGAATCATTGGTTTGGCACTTAAACTGTTAAAATCAATGTTACAGAAAAGTTCCAGATGTTTTCCAACAGCTTTGATTATACATGTCCATGTATAAAGGATAAAGTAAAGTTTCACAGCAAAAAGATTTTTTCCCATAATGCAATACCTGTAATCTAACTTTGTTAAAGTAATGAATCAATCAAGTGCTGTGCTCTTTAGTGTTGGCAATCATGACCATCCATCGCCAGTTTCAGTGCTTATGTGCAACATCTTTTCACGCTGTTTTCCTTTGCTGCGTTTTTCTTCGATCATGCCAGTTGCCACAAGATGCTCTAGT
>JAWDGP010003537.1:5000-77500 GCA_033675545.1 Elysia crispata
AGAAAAATTCAAATACTTAATATTTTGATTTATACGAAGAATGCTCAAAGCCTCATGGACGGAAAAGGAGACAAACTTAAAGTCCCTTAAAAGGGGCAGACACGGAATTAAATCTCCACAATAGAAGCAGGACACAACAAGAAAAGTTTGTTGGCCATGTCATGCGTAGACATAGTTTAGGACAAATCCTTACAGCTGGAAATAATTATGAATGGAAAGAGAGCGATAGGTTGACAGAGAGAAAAGATCTGGGAAGGGCTAGGAAGTTGGGCGGATGGAGGCAAATTGATCGACCTGATTGTGAAATGCGAGGACAGAGAGACGTGGAAGGACATGATGACCAACACCTACCGGCACGGCACGCCTTAATGATGATGATAATATTTCTCTATTGCTAGAAGGATCCAGAATAAAGGTTCATTTCATGAATAGACCTTGTGCATCTCATTCCCATCTTTATGAGCGATTTGCATGAGATTTTTACAATAGAAAGATAGCCAATACTTTTTTTTACCTTTATCAATGCTTAGTTTCCGGTTCTATACTATATAAGCTACTACTACTACTTCTACTACTACTACTACTACTACTACTACTACTACTACTACTACTACTACTACTACTACTACTACTACTACTACTACTACTACTACTACTACTACTACTACTACTACTACTACTACTACTACTACTACTGCTACTACTACTACAACTACTACTACTACTACTACTACTACTACTACTACTACTACTACTACTACTACTACTACTACTACTATTACTACTACTACTACTACTACTACTACTACTACTACTACTACTACTACTACTACTACTACTACTACTACTACTACTACTACTACTACTACTACTACTACTACTACTACTACTACTACTACTAAATCTACTGCTTGAGCTGCTGATTATGGTGTTGCAACTACCATTTAGTACAGTACTAGAAAATATAATAACAGTAGAAATAATATAAGGTATCGAATTAAGATCAATGTTAAAAAGGTCATTTGTAAGGCACCCTGACATTTTTACTGAATCGAGAACATTTTGAAAATTGAGTTACCTTTCAAGGTCTTCACTTAATTAATAGGTATCTATACAAACCTCTCTCTTACTTTAAACAGAGAAAGGGGAAAACATGAACGCTTTTCCATATCATAGCAACGAATGGGAAAACTGAAAAAGAAGTAAAATCTCCGCTTTTTCAGCTATCTCCGGATTTACCTGTTAGCCATATGGGTCAAGTCAGGGTATGCCGGAAGACAGGAAATATTATTATTAATAAAATAATGTATCTGCGAATAATCAAGGTTATAATAGACACGCTCATGTGTTACTTAACACTCTCCTTCCATCTGTGGTTGAATGTTGCAAGCATCACTTGGAAACAAATTATCGTCTAGACGGGCTAGGCCATGATGACATATCAATGATAATTAAGTTGTCAAATTATTTATGTCTGATGAAAGGGTGTTAGGATTTTTTTTTCCTTTGAGAGCAAAGAAAGTTGTCGCCACAGGTTAAGAGCTACTAGCGTGATTTTACATTTTTCAAATAGGTAATGATAAACATATTATGAAAGTTAGAAATTTTGTTGCATTATCATATTACGCTATGACGGTATCTAAAAACGAGAAACTATAGAAGACAGCAATAATACTTCTATTAAATGAAAAGGCTAATTAAATTTTTTAATAGTTAAATACACAAGTTTGAGACTTCAGTCAACGAAGGGAGTCATATTTTCCTAACAAATAAAGTTTTACATAGTATAATGGATAAAAGGTTTTAATAATTTTTGGAATTTCTATTGTAATGACTGTTGAATAAGATTTGTAAAAAAAAATTATTTGAAAAAATTTGGTTGTAACGAAATTTATTCTCTGCTAAAATGTAGCGAAACAGCGATGACAGTAGAGGTTTATTTCCAAAGAAAATAAAATGTTTTGCAGTGCCATAGAGATTCGTGCTGTCTTAGCGAAACTAAACAGTACAAACTATTGTCTGGTGAAATTATAAAGAAGTTTATTCTTTTTTTCATCATCAAAGATACAAAAAAATAAAAAGTCCTGTTACATTTAGTTATACATTTCAAACAAATCATAACAAAATAGCTAAAATTTAATAGTAGTGATGAAAAGAGCGGCATTGATAGACTGTCACATACACAGAGATGGAGAGTAAAGAGAGCGAGAAAACGAAAGAAATGGAGAGACTTCCACCCCAGGGCGAGGAAACGAACGATTGTTGAGTAATCAACCTATAAAAGCTCTAACATGACCTGTTCTCAGACAACAGTCTCCGCCCTCAGCCATCCGTAGCTTCAGCAGGAAATAATTTGTATCAGGAGGGTAGTGGTGAAAACGAAATAGTGTCATACAGATTCGATATACAAACTAAAAAGTGTTTTATAGATTTCATATACAAACTAAAAAGTGTTTTATAGATTTCATATACAAACTAAAGCCTTGTTACGCTTCTGAAATTTAGTTATTGTATGGGCTCATAACTTTTTATTTGAAAAAAAAAAAATCAAAAACTAAACCTTGAATAAAAGTTTGTATTTTTACTGCGGGAGGCAAAAAAAAAAAAAACAACAAATCTCGATATGAGAACCCCACATAAGAATGTTTTGTGGGTCAGCATTGTCACTTTGTGTTTCCTGTTTTCTGAGGTTGTTTTAGTTCCGTCTTCTGATATACAAGGTGAGATATTGCAGGTTTAGGTTTCTTAACCTTCCACACTGGTGGTAAAGTTGGCTTGTGCGTGTTATGGTTGTGTGCGAAGGGTCTATCCCTCTTACTAATACGAAAAGAGAAAACGAATGTTATATACGAAATTAATCTGTTGAAAAACGGAATAGTGAGGAAGGCCAAGTTGGCATAGAATACAATTTATTGAAAAAAAAAACTTTAAAAGTGAGAAATCACTGTTCATTAAAAGATATTAGGTGTTGTGAATCCTTAGATTCTGTTTTTAAAGAATAGTATTACATAAAAGGTCAATGTCGTCGTCATCATCATCATCATCATCATAGTCATTATAATCAAAATTTTCACAATCATCATCATCAAAATTACAACCATTGTCATAATAATAATCATCATCATTATCACCAACTTCTTAATACCACCACACTGTCAACGACATCATCAAGATTAGTATCGGTCCGAGCAGCACTTTCTTTTCTCCTCTACTTCTTCCCACAGATTTTGCCTCTGACTTTCCTACACACCAGGGCGCTTTTTCTGACTGTCTACAATTTCGCCCTGTGTTTTTATCTGCTGTGTTTCCTGCCAATGATATCTTGAAGGACAGTCACCTTATTCTGTATAATTATAGTTCCCTTTTAATGTTTATTATCACTTAGGTAAATATAAATTGGTAGCTAAAAATTTTCGCATGGTAGTTTACCTGTAGGTACTTTTTGTTTCTACCTCCATAGCCTTGCAGCTACAATGGGCGCACAGAAGGATCTGTAAACAGATTGAGAAAATATAAAAATAAGAAATTTCTGTTTCCCAGTTCTTTTACGATATGTTATAGCTTCTTTCTTCTAATCACTCACCGCAAAAACTTTTTTACGTGGTTTTTTTTATTTAATTTTTTCGTTGTTTTGCAAAAAAAATTCTATGAAGACTGTTTCAAAAACTATGTGACTTGTTCTCGGTGTACGATATTTCAGCCATCCTACAGTGTTTGCGCGTTCGTTATGGGATTGTGCACCAGACGCTAGGATGCCGGTCGCCTTTCATTCTTTATATTTATTAGTTAAAATTTTATGCACTCTTTGGAAACAAATTTTAACCTGCACTTATCAGCTCAAAAGTATTTATAACAGGTCACACTTTTGATGAAGAATGTTTAGAGATCTAGAGATAGATGCCTTCGATTGATAAGTATTGCCATTCCACGTCAACTCTCTCTTTCTGTTCTCTTCTCCAACAATGTCAACTAGCCTTTGCTAATCTTCTCTGTTTACTTGTTGTTGTTTTCTGTTTTAATTACTGGCTGCTTTTTCTAGAATTCTTATTTTCACTTCTGTAGCCCTTGGTGGTATCCCAATTTGGAGTCTCATATATAAAGTGTTTTTTTTTATCAACCTCCACTCCTCTGTTAGTTTCCAGAACATTCTTATCGATTCCTACACAAAAGGTCTTTGTCTTCTATTTTTCAACTGTGTGATTTTCTGAGTATCCTATCACGTCAAATGCCTCAGTAAGTATATAGCACTCTTTTTAAAATCTTATACTGGGATATGGGATATTTGTGTGCGAAAAAATGGCTAAAACTCGAAACTCACAATGGTAAATTTCTACTATCAAGATCTGGTCAAATCGCTATCCAGAAAGATTTACTCAAGATGTATATCCTAAAGGAACTTTTGCCACATCTCATTTGTGACCTTTGCTTTTTTAAATCGTCAAGCACACATAACAGTTTCTAAGCAGAAGTTTAAAAAAAAATTATGAAATATTCCAAGCAGAACACTTCGTCGACATTGAACTTCTGTCAGAGGACTCTTACCAAGACGCTCGGGTGAGAAGAGAGGTAGACACCAACCTACCAGACCAACTAAACTTCCATGTGCCCCTGAATAAAGGTGAGGTCACTCTCAGGATGAAGCGGTCCAGGCTACTGCCGACGGTCACAAGTGATTCAGACGTCATCACGCCCTTCTCAAAGGTAACTCTTGTATATAAATATAGGGACAAATCCTGCATATGTAATGGTAGTTATAACATTACTACTACTACTACTACTACTACTACTACTACTACTACTACTACTACTACTACTACTACTACTACTACTACTACTACTACTACTACTACTACTACTACTACTACTACTAGGTAGTTATAATAATTATTTCCACTACTACTACTACTACTACTACTACTACTACTACTACTACTACTACTACTACTACTACTACTACTACTACTACTACTACTACTGCTACTCCTACTCTTATACCTATTCCTACTCCTACTGCTACTCTTACTCTTACACTACTACTACTACTACTACTACTACTACTACTACTACTACTACTACTACTACTACCACTAATAGTACTACTACTACTACTACTACTACTACTACTACTACTACTACTACTACTACTACTACTACTACTACTACTACTACTACTACTACTTCCACTACTACCACTTCCACTACTACTACTACTACTACTACTACTACTACTACTACTACTATTAATACTACTACTACTACTACTACTACTACTACTACTACTACTACTACTACTACTACTACTACTACTACTACTCCACTTTCACCACAACCACTTCTACTACTACTACTACTACTACTACTACTACTACTACTACTACTACTACTACTACTACTACTACTACTACTACTACTACTACTACTACTACTACTTCTACTACTACTACTACTACTACTACTACTACTACTACTACTACTACTGCTGCTGCTGCTGCTGCTGCTACTACTACTCCTCTTTGTATTACTATTACTTCTACTAGGTAGTTATAATAATTATTTGTACTACTACTTCTACTAGGTAGTTATAATAATTATTTGTACTACTACTTCTACTACTACTACTACTACTACTACTACTACTACTACTACTACTACTACTACTACTACTACTACTACTACTACTACTACTACTACTACTACTACTACTACTACTACTACTACTACCACCACCAAAATTAGTACTATACTGATTAATCATCCATTTAAAACTAGATCTCTGCTATAATATATGTGTGTGTATATATATATATATATATTTATATACATATATCTTTATATATAACCAGATGTGAGTGTGAGTATAATTGATAATTGAGAGTTTAAAGTTAATACGCAGACTATATCCACCACACAAAATGTAAAAAAAGAAATTATCACAGGCTAGGTACTGCCTTTGAAAGGCTTGAAAACAATTGGAATCAAACTTTACTTTTTTATACTCCACCGACTCTATTTAAACTTTTAGGATGTAGCAGTCTACACTGATGTCCATAGTGGAGCGGCCATGATAGCGAGGCGAGAGGAAAGCGAGTACAGTCTTGTGAGTTGTCTCTCAACATATCAATGATTGATTGAGGCAGGAGGAGGGCAAGTAAAGTCTGGTGAGATGTATCACGACATATCGATGTTTGATTGAGGCAGGAGGAGGGCAAGTAAAGTCTGGTGAGATGTATCACGATATATCGATGTTTGATTGAGGCAGGAGGAGGGCAAGTAAAGTCTGGTGAGATGTATCACGATATATCGATGTTTGATTGAGGCAGGAGGAGGGCAAGTAAAGTCTGGTGAGATGTATCACGACATATCGATGTTTGATTGAGGCAGGAGGAGGACAAGAAGAGTCTGGTGAGATGTCTCTCAACATATCGATGATTAATTGAGGCAAGAGGAGGACAAGTAGAGTCTCATGAGTTGTCTGTTAACTAATTGATGTCTGATATGAAGAAGCTGTGACAATGATCGCTTCCCTGTAAACAGCTATTGAGCGTGACGTTAAGTAAGTTTCTCCGAGTAATGTTCACATGCAATTAATGCAGAAAAGAAAAACAGGTCAATGATAAATATTTTATCAATGTCTAAGGCAGTCTGTTTGCACACCTAGTGTCATTTTCAGTTGAATTAACGTTTATAACAAAGTCAAGTATAATCTCTTAATATAAGAGAAGGGCATCTAAAGCATAGATTCTAAAATATGTATAATCCTTATACTAAAAATCAGTTTGTATCACGTAGTTTTTAAATTAGTCGCGCAAAATTTTTAATCGGGTAGACTTTTTAAGAACCTATGAGACACATTCTTTAAGAAGAAAAGAGAGACAAAGATATCTCGCTATTTAATTAACGTGCAGATTCTAACAGCTTCTGAGCTGAGGATTTGTAGTATAGAAGGTTTATACTACATACTTAATCTGCAAGTTGGTAATGAAAACTCTGTTTCATTGGATAAAAATTGATTTTTGCAACGGCGTCTGGGCTCTAGCACAAGCATCATCGAGTAGCTTATCATAATCGATAAACGTAGATTTAGGTATTAACAAGTTATACAAATATCTCTCAGGAAAAACGTAAAAACTTCCCCAAAGTGTCTCATGAGCCACGAAATTCCTCCAAACTTCCTTTGCAATGAGAGTTGTGCAGTTCATATGCTGGTATATATCTCACTACTGTGTTTGAGTGTGGTCCTATTCCACAGCAAGGATCATTCCTACACGATCAGGAAGAGTGGCACCTGGAGCCTGTGGAGAGAGCCACCCGCGGGGCAGGGGGAAGGAAATCTCACAGACTGATGAAAGGACGCCCTAACGTGGAGACCATCTCCTTCGCTGGGGACGCTTACGTGGACAATGAGCGTGAGTTAGTTCTGTCTGGGACTGCCAGGATAAACAAGTTAAAGTCTATTTAGGATGGGCCGGGCAACATTTGGGTATCATCCAAACATGATATCTGAAAGAATTTGATATCATTAAACGCACTTTGAGGTGGAGAACTTTAAAGGGCGATGATACATCTCACTGCCTGATCATCCAAACCTGATAGATTTGGGAATTTGATAAGGTTAGATGCACTTTGAGGTGGAGAGCTTTATAGAATTATTTATTACTTTAGCTTGATAGAGCAATCATACATCATTTCCTCAAAGCTGTGAGGTGCTGCAAAACTTCAGTTAAAAAAGGAAACTAAAATACCTGGATGATAACTTTTGATTGGATCTTTGGCAATTTCTAAAATGTTTTAGAAATTATAACATAAATCATGAATACGAAGGTAATATTAAAAACTGTTTTGTTTCTCCTTTCTAAGCTTTAAAAAGAAGTAAGCATAAAAAAACGACTTAAAAACAAACATCCTTATAGCTGTACCATGCCTGTACATCCCGCAGCCCCTGTGGAAATCCTTAGCCTCAGCCAGCGGAACCGTTACCGCCTGCAAAGATTGGCCAGACTGAATGGCAAGGGAAATAATGTCAATCGAAGGGAGATCACCGAGCATAATCACAAGAGGGACCACATAGGAAAGTCAGAGAGCGGCAGTGGAGCACATTGTAGAGATGGTGTTTGTCGTGGATCATGCTGATTATCAAAAGTGGGTAAAAGTAATTGAATATCTTTTGTTTCAATAGTATTGATACATGCCTTTTTCTTATATATCCAATCTATACGAGAGATCACAAGCGTCCTTTGATAAATTCGGTAAGTTACAGTTGGAAGGAAAAAAATATCAAGTTTTTAAATATTATTATTGACTTTATAGAGTTCCCCAATAAACCTTTCATAATTACCTCCTTAACGTATCATGACATGGTCCACTCAATATAGTAGATCATCTTCATAGCTATCTCTCGTCAGGTGGGTGAGCTATAAAGGAGCGGCCAATGCTGTTAACGAGATGACCATATGGTACACCTACATCGCAGAGACGGTCAGTTGGGATTTTATTTTCTTGTTATACACAAAGAGAAATAGAGTGATACTTTAACTTATAACCTAAATTACTTTCTAGACTATGGAACAAGCGACACACTAATAATTTATACGGAAAAACAGGGTGTGTCAGCTCTGGGTGTGAAATGAATGGGCATATTGAATTTACTCATTGTTTCATCGGAAAATTCTACATTGATCTCTCACTCTTATCAACTAAGTTTCTATAATTTCTTTCTCTCTCTGTCTCTGTCTCTGTCTGTCTGTCTGTCTGTCTGTCTGTCTCTCTCTCTCTCTCTCTCTCTCTCTCCCTCTCTCTCTTTCTTAGGAATGCATTAGCATGAGCGTACATATTGATTGGAATCTATTTGATGTAATCATTTCAATATTCCTTTTATATAGATATTTATTCCATTTGCTTAAAAGTTCATCTAACATCTGCACTATTACGGAAACGGTAAAAAGAAACATCGGTTTATTTCATTTGCTTAAAAGTTCATCTAACATCTGCACTGTGACGGAAACAATAAAGAGAAACATAGGGACCTGCAAAGGCTAAAAATGTGTAAATATATTTCCTTCGGACCTTTTGATTAATTGATTGATTGATCTGTACATTGATTTTCTTCACTAATCGGTTCAGATCGACATTCGATATAGAACGATATCAGATTCGGACATCGCAGTCGGCTCTAAAGTCATCCACCTGAAGATCCTAACGGTTAGTGCTGTCGCAAATCATACCTGTGAACTTTAGACTTGATTACTTTCTGTGATAGAATTATTACTAAAAAAATCAGATTAAAATTATATAAGAAAAGGATAATAGTTCCTTTCCACCCCAACCCCCATCTACACTTCGTCATCTCAACCCTAAAAAAGATAAAAACTATGGAGATTACATCATATTTCAATACGAAAGAGATACGTGCATCTATCTCTCTGAAAATGGAACTTATATTAATAGGTCCCACAATGAGATTCAATTAAATCTTATCATATCTTCATATGATTTTTGCAAAAGTTTACTCTGGACCGACAAGATATATCTCCAAAGAATACTGAGATCCAATACAATATTTTAAATCCATTCAATATTGCCATTTGTATTGAAAAAACAAACAAACACGAGGTGCTTAAAGATATACACAACACTTAATATGGATTTAGTTTGCTTTCTGGCCCAACAAAAACTAATATCTCCATCTGAACCTTGCATAAATATTATGACACTGGACCACTTACTCAGTCTAAATCTTTTTATCTAGACCAACTTTACAGCTCTTTTCAACTATGCAAAGCTTCCATAGCTGATAAAGTCACAACTTGAGTAGCTCCATCTACCATTGTAAACACTTACCTTGTCACAACACATCTTGTCTCTCGTGCTGAAAATGTCACAACTTGAGTAGCTCCATCTACCATTGTACAACACACCAACCTAGTCACAACTTGAATAGCTCCATTTATCATTGAAGAAACCTTACGAAATGACCATATGGATAGTCTAACGTACTGTTTATTTCACGACCTAAGCAAATCCATTTATACGTTTGAAAAAAACAACAACATTGTGACAGCTAAAATAGCTC
Organism: Elysia crispata; assembly: GCA_033675545.1. Lineage (NCBI taxonomy): Eukaryota > Metazoa > Mollusca > Gastropoda > Plakobranchidae > Elysia > Elysia crispata. The sequence goes on from JAWDGP010003537.1 coordinate 15,070, forward strand.
CGTCAACCTTTAGCTGATCTAATTTATTAACCAAAGTTATGAATTCATATAACCTTCTCCAAACTGCTCATGTCAATTCATATTGAGGTAGTACTTACATATTCCACCTCCAACTTTTACTTCCTCGGCAGGCTTTATTATGGTCACCAGTGTTTGTGAATGCCGCTTTAGTCACATCTATATGCTTCCAAGGACTAGTCAGATCAAATATTCAGTAGTTCATTCAAACATTTATTATAAAATATTAAAAGCACTAACACTCTTAAAAACGGCTTTGTCTACATTTCGGTAGATAGATCAGGGCACAGCCCTGACTAAATTCAATCTGAAATAGAAGCACAAGGTAGTGAGAACAAAGACATGGGATACCTTGGTTACATTTTGAGAAACAAGACAGTGGAGGAGTCAATACTTAAAAAGATCAATATGTGAAAATGAAAGATTAGAACCATGAAAAATGTTAACTTTACTAAAGCATAATTGTGCTGTTGTTAGCAACTCTTTCTGAAAGACTGAATAAGCACAGTGACTTTATAAGATGTTAGAAGATAATTTTTTTTCGGCAAATGATTCCAATAAAACTTCTTGGCGACTTCGTCTAAATCTCTCCATTCATGGACCAGACTGACAGCGAGGATGATTTCATTGAAGACTTGATCTCCTCTGGCACATTTGACGGTGGTGAAGGACTTGACGCTTTCAGGACCTGGTACCAGGAACCCAGCAGCAATATCCCTAATGCTGATCACTACATGTACTTCACTGGGTACGTTCAACATTAAAAAATATAGCAGGTAACAAAGAACATGTTCATTTGGAGAAAATATTTTGCAGTCTAGTTTGGATAGTCTTAAGAACCTAATTAAAAAAAAATTGAAAACCAATATTATATTGAAGATATTCAAGATCTGTTTTATTTATTTCTTCAGCATAAACTTAGTACAAATTCTATGCAACACAGATATAGATTGATACCACGTCCATTAGTCTTCCTTAGGAGAGAAGGGTTTTCGTTTATGCTAAACCTGTATAGATATATTCATTTTTTAAAGTTTAAAACAACGAATAACCAACATTGGCTTTAAATAAGTTAACTAATCAATCACCAGTTTTGACATCCAGGGAGCTTCCGGTGTAGCCTACCAAGATCGAGTGTGTACAGCGTCTGGTGTGTCCATCACAGAAAACACCTTTACAGCCGGGGTCGGCGCCGTCGCTGCTCACGAGTTTGGCCACAGGTGAGCACAGCATAACACACCAGACACATGAGAGCGGGAAGACTGACGTGGGGATGGTGGTGAAAGGCAACACAACACAGAGAGAAAGAAAGGAAGGGATTATAATAGAATAGTCAAAGATAAAAAAAATGCAGCTTTTTTGTAGGAAAATCATTAATGTTTATGAACATGACCCGCTTTAAAGTTATCTTATAGTGAATGTGAGCGACAGCTAATAGTTTTACGTAGTTCTAGTTAGAAGCCCTGATCCCCAACGTTCAGAGAGACCAAAAAAATATGTGCCTCACCACTGGGTTGTGCATCACTATATGAAGGTAAAATCGTATGCATTATTATTTGGTTGTAAGATATTGTGCATACTATATGGTAATCAGATCTTTTGCATCACTATTGGCGTGTATGATTTTATGCTTCTCTATTGGGTTGTAAGATCTTGTGCATCACTATTCGGTTATAAAATCTTGTGCTTAATTACTTGCCCTAACATCTTGTGCTTCATTATTTGGTCGTAGGATCTTGTACATCACTAATAGGCTGTAAGATCTTGTGGATCACTATTGAGGTATAAAATCGTTTGCCTCTCTATTGGTTGTACTAAATTGTACTTCTCTATTAGATTTTAAGATTTATGCATCAATACGTGATTGTAAGATGTTGTACATCATTTTTTATTGTAAGACCTTGCGATTAAAATTTTTTATAGTAAGATTTTATACATAACTATTGGAGTAAAACATCTTGTCCTTCACTATTTGGTTGCAAGATCTTTTGCATCATTCGGTTAAAACATTATTGTGTTTCTTCTTTTTTAGGTTGTAAGATCGTGTTCATCACTATTAAGTTGTGCTATATTGTGCATAGCTATTAGATTGTATGATCTTTTTCTCTAATATCTGACTTTAATCTTCATATCTTTGAGCGAAGGTACTATAGTGATTGTCTTCAAAAGGTTTCAGTTGTCCTCACTTGAGCATTATGGCAGTGGCTTCAGTAGAATATTTCTAGTCGTCATTTGAATCTGTAACAGAGACTTCAGTAATTGTTGGATATACAAGAATAGTTTTAGTCCTCAACTATACTTATATCAATGGCCTCAGTAACAGCTGGATAAAGTAGAATAGTTCTAGTCCTAAACTGAATTTATAGCAGTGGTCTAAGTAATAGCTGGATGCACTAGAATAACTCTAGTCTTCACATGGACTTGTCGAAACTGTCTACAGATTCACAAGCTCGAAATTAGTGAGGACGCTCTACAATCCTGTGAAATACTTACATGACAAACTAGTTAATAAAAACATGATATAACAATAAGTGAAAGAAATTCTAAAATGACGGAAAACACAAGACTCTAAAATAGTATTGGATTATGAAATTAGAAGAGAGAAAGAGATAGAAAGAGATAGAGAAAGAGGCTTAGATGGGAAAGCTTTAGAGATTAAACAGAGACAGAGAGAGAGAGAGAGAGAGAGAGAGAGAGAGAGAGAGAGAGAGAGAGAGAGAGAGAGAGAGAGAGTCAGAGAGAGAGAGACTCACACATACATAGATAGAGAGCTAGAGAAAGAGAGAGATAAAATGATGAATTAAAAGAAAACACAAACAGATATATAAATATATATCTTTATTTTTACAATTTATTAGGTTTATTTCTAGAAAAAAACTTTTTTTTTACTTAAAAAAGTCTTTCAAATGCTTTATAAAATACACTTTAAAGAGCAAACAGCCCATCGTTTTATTTTTGTGAAACAAACTTCATTCAAGGAACTTTTTTTTACGTAAAATATTGTATAAATAGTGTATTTTCCTCCATATGCTGTTGATTACTGTTTTTGAACAATAGGGTTAATCTGTAGCAGGTCGTTATCAGTTTAACCAGTTCATAGGTATTTATTTTTAATGGAAAGTATCATATTCAAATCTATTGCTTCCACTACTTTCTTCTTTGCTACACCAGTCTGTCCGCATCACATGATGTTAACACAGGCAGTTGCAGCGACTCCACCGCCAACATCATGGCCGCCATCTTCTCCATACCCGTCACTACAGCAAACAGAGGGAACCCGTGGAGATTCTCCTCCTGCTCCATATCTTCCATCAAGTCTTATCTCAGTGGGTGAGTACTGTCAGAGGCATAATATGGTTTTGTAAAGTGAAAACAGGGAAGGGAAGATCACAGATAGAGGGAGAGAGGAGGATAGAGGGAGAGAGAGGAAGAGCAAGAGAGAAAGAGAGAGAGAGAGAGAGAGAGAGAGAGAGAGAGAGAGAGAGAGAGAGAGAGTGAGGGAGAGAGAGGAGAGAGAGTGAGGGAGAGAGGAAGAGGGAGAGTGAGGGAGAGAGGAAGAGAGACAGAGAGAGAGAGAGAGAGAGAGAGAGAGAGAGAGAGAGAGAGAGAGAGAGAGAGAGAGGGAGGGAGAGAGAAAGCTTTAATGTGATGGAAGGATGGATTATACAGAAATAGATAAGTAGATACGTTAAGATAAAATCTTTTTTCTCATTACATCAGAATTTTTTCTAAAGCTCGAGAGGGGTAGATAGATCGATATATATATATATATATATATATATCTATTTATAAGATACAAGGATTAAACAAAGAGTGTGCGTAAGTGTCAGAAAGAGAAGAAGAGTGAGAAACAGAGAGATACATGAGAGAGGAATATATATATATATATATATATATATATATATATATATATATAGAGAGAGAGAGAGAGAGAGAGAGAGAGAGAGAAACAGGATAAGATAGAGTAGTAGAAGTTTTTTCGCCTGCTACGTACGATAATCTCAAGCGGAAGTTATGATACTCAGTGCAGCCATTGTCTGTATAAATAATCTGGAACTACTCGAGCGGAGAATGTTTTACAACTTACGGGGTAACATACAGGCTTGATTAACGTAAACGGTTGTTTTCATTAGAACAGATAACGATTACGATTTTAAAAATATTTTGGTCATACGTATAAATCAAGATCTTTTCCTCTTCGATCCTCAACAGAGTTACTTGCACAGAGCCTCAAAACACAGGAAGCACCGATGTACTGCCGGCCCCATCAGGAAATAACAGAGCTGGGATAGCATTGGACAGAGATGACCAGTGTAAACAGTACTTCCAGAACAGCGCGAGTTCTTACTGTAGTGTGAGTAGCTTGATAGAGATGATCAGTGTACACAGTACTTTCAGAAAAGCGCCAGTTTTTACTGTAGTGTGAGTAGCTTGAAAGCTATCACCAGTGTAGACAGTACTTCCAGAACAGCGCCAGTTTTTACTGTAGTGTAAGTAGTTTGATAGAGATGATCAGTGTAGACAGTACTTCCAGAACAGCGCCAGTTTTTACTGTAGTGTAAGTAGTTTGATAGAAGTCACCAGTGTAGACAGTACTTCCAGAACAGCGCCAGTTTTTACTGTAGTGTAAGTAGTTTGATAGAGATGATCAGTGTAGACAGTACTTCCAGAACAGCGCCCGTTTTTACTATATTGTGAGTAGCTTGATAGATATCACCAATGTAGAAAGTGCTGTCAGAACATCGCCAGTTCTTACTGTAGTGTGAGTAGCTTGAAAGATATCACCAATGGAGACAGTACTTCCAGAACAGCGCCAGTTCTTACTGAAGTGTAAGTAGCTTGATAGAAGTCACCAGTGTAGACAGTACTTCCAGAACATCGCCAGTTCTTACTGTAGTGTAAGTAGTTTGATAAAGATGACCAGTGTAGACAGTACTTCCAGAACATCGCCAGTTCTTACTGTAGTGTAAGTAGTTTGATAAAGATGACCAGTGTAGGCAGTACTTCCAGAACAGCGTCAGCTTTTACTGTAGAATGAGTACCTTGTTAGAGACAGTACTTCAGTTCTTCCTGTAGAGAAAATTCTAATACATATAGCCCAAAAGAAATAAAAATATAAGCTGTTATAAGGTTTGAAGACACAGATAAAAGAGAAACAGCGCGGAAAGCAACCCAAAAGAAGACTGAATGTAAATGAATAATCGCAAAAATATCTTCCCAAATCATGTTTAAAAAGGTTGTAAGCAAAGATTTTTCTTTTAAGCATGATTTCTATTTTTTTTGTAACATCACGAAATAATAAATACATCTGTTTGAAATAAATCGTAAAATAAAATCCATAGGGCCAATGATTGCAAAAAACCTCTGCCTAACTAATTCTCTGAGCAAAAAAAAAAAAGAAAAAAAAAGCTGTTACTACTAAGGTTTGATATCCGAGGTTGAAACAGGTAGCCTTTTTCACAGTAATGCCCCTTGGTTCTCTCAATAAATTCACGTGCTTTTAGTTTCCCGCAAAAACCTTTCAGGTGGAAATATGTCCTTTATGTTGATTGGTATTTAATATTTTGGAAAAAAATCTTGTCCTTTTGAAAACTCAAGTGATTATATGGAGAATTGGCGACTATTTTTTGAGCTAATTGCCTTTCAACACCCGATGCCCTTTGCTAAGTTTTACGAGTAAAAGGAAACTTTCCAGAAGGAGTCGAGCGCCTAGACGACTCATTATAGAAAGGAATGTTCAAAACGTCTTTCATCGTGATAAGTGCTTCCTGGGCTTCATTCAAAGTTTTAAATAAAATATGCTAGAGATGGAAAAACTGGGTTTGGCAAGTGAGGGTTGACAGAGTGAGATCCGTATCAATACCACAATATCAGTGTGAAGAAAATGAAAATGCTTAACAGTACAAGAAATATCAACAACAGCAAAAGTAGCAAACAACCTAAGAGACTTTTCAGCGAATATGAATTTGAGCACCAAAAATAACCGGCAGATCAACAAATTCAATTGAATTCGAATTTTTTTTTGCTTCGCAGTCACTATAGTACATGAACGTGGAACCAAGATAAAAATGTAACCAATAAATATCCTTAGCAAAATATGATTTGAACAAATAGTATTAGTAGTTTATAGGCATAATGGTAAAGAACAAGCTAATTTAGACAGTACAACAAAAATCGAAGGAACATAAAATGCCTGAGGCATTCGGGGCGGGAACAAGCTTTTAATTTCGTTCAATAAAAATTAGTTTACAAAGGTTTATAAATCAGCTTGGTTTTTTAGGAGTAAGAAGAAAATATTTCTTAATTATATTTGGATGGGGATAAAATTTCCTTTTTTTTTTTTTTTTTTTTTGGGCCAACATCTTTCTTTCACTTAATAGTTTAATATATAAGTAGATATTAGGATTCGTCACCCATGTCTAAACCTTCGCAGAAAAGATGTACGCTTTAAGAAACATCTATATTTGTCCATCTGCCCCTAAAGATACAAAGCTTGCTGTTACTCATCATAATCATTTTTATGAAGATTTCCGTCTTTAGAGTCACGATAGTGTAAACTATTTACATTGGGCTGTTACTGTTTTTACTTTTCAGGGCGTGCAAAGTCAGAACGGAGGCGAGAGTTCTTTATGTGGTGGAATGTTTTGTGCGATTCCGACAAACCCTGGCTTCTGCGAGACCGTGCTGCCTCTGGAATACACAACCTGCGGATCTGGGAAGGTTGGCTGTCTGTTATGTGTCACACATCCACACAAACATAGAACTGGGAAAGTTGTGTCACATACATACGCGAACATTGAAGTGGGAAAATTGGCTGTTTTTATTGTGTCACATACCTACACTAACATAGACTTGGAATGGTTGTCTGCCTCTATTGTGTTACATACTTACACAAACAAAGGTCTGGGAAGGCTGGCTGTCTGTATTGTGTCATATACCCATACAAGTATACAACTGTGAAGATTGGCTGTCTGTATTGTGTCACATACTCACACAAACATAGAAGTGGGAAGGTTGTCTGTCTGTATTGTGTCACATACTTACACAGATATAGAAGTGGGAAGATTGGCTGTCTGAATTTGTGACATAATTACACTAACATAGAACTAGTAAGGTTGGCTGTCTGTATTGTGTCACATATATCTACTAATATAGAACTAGTAAGGTTGGCTGTCTGTAGTGTGTCACATACATCTACTAATATAGAACTAGAGAAGTACTGCGTCATATACACACAAACACCGAACTGGGAAGGTTGGCTATCTGTATTCTGTCACACACATACACAAACATAGAACTGGCAAGGTTGGCCAGATTTGTTAAAATTTATACACCAGCTTACAACTATGAAGCTGGATATCTATTATGTGTCACATATTTATGCAAAAAAAGAATATGAAAGGTTGGCTCTTGGCATTTGGGACTTTGACTGTCTTAACATGATAAATACATACATAGACAAACATATAACGTTTGATTTCATAGGTTACCTATCACACCGGCTTTCTCCTTCAGTCAGAGTGTAGATGTAAAGTGAACAAGCCCGATTTGTCATTTTACTTGACCCACTTCTGAAAACATAGAATTCAGTCATCATTTTTTTCATTCGATTCTATAAGAAAATCTTAATAAAAATGTTCATGTTCGATGTGATATTGAAGTCTTCGTTTTTTACAAAAAGAAATCTAGGTATGTTTTTTCTAAGATATTTTCTTTCAATTCAGCAGTTAGACCCTTTTATCCTCACGACATGAAATGTGGATTGCCATATTCATCTCAAGCTGCCAATTGCCTTTCTTTAGGTAACCGAACCGAAAGTATTGGTTCACCAAGTCCGCCATGTATCGTTGCAACACGTGTTTACTATATGTAAACTGATTCATAGTATCTTGGTTCTTTCCCCCAGTGGTGCAAGACCGGTTCCTGTGTTGATGAAGGTGTGGAACCGACCAACCCGCCGACAGAGGAGCCGACGGAACCGCAAACTATCTTTGATTGTATCCCTTTCCTCTTTAGAGGCGACTTCCTAGGATTACTCACCTGTTTCCGGTGCGATCCGATTTTGGGTTTGCAGTAAAGAATCGTATTTCAGAATTGTTCTGTATCTTATGGCTAATTTATTATTTGAACATAGGGCGCTTTTGAACAAAGCAGTCTACCAAGAGGCAAGGGAAGTCGGACAATCCAGGCTACCTGCAGTTTCAAAGCTGAGTTTCTATGACCTAGTTGTAAAGTGTAAAGGCCGTCTTCGACGTTATTGAGAGCTACATCTACTGCACACGTTAAGGAATATCTAAAAAAAAAAAAAAAAACCAACAATGTAGGATGTGCGTGACACAACTGTAAATTTTGCAACCACATTAACTATTTACTCGCATCAGGTCTAAATAAGATCTACTTAAACGACATCCAACCCGATATCAGATAATATATCGAGTTATGTCGGGCTCCGGATTTTTCATACATGGTCTGTTAAAATGCAAAACTCCCTGATAAATGTTGATTGAAGCGAAAAATTAAGAGGTGGTTGTCAATGCAAAAAAAAAGCTACTCAAAGTTATCTAAACTGAAAATCTTCAGTATCCCAAAACACTATATAGTGTTCTTGAACAATTAATAAAGAAAAATCAGTACTATAAATCTTTTAACAAACATATTACAATGTCAGAATACACAGCACATTGGAACATGCACAGAATAATAAAAAAAAATTAAAAAATGAAGATTGTTTGCAATCCTTTCTTGAAAACTCCAATTTAAAGTTTCCAGACGTCTACCTATTCACCCTTCTTTATATATAACTGACTTTTATGTATCGAGTTGAAGTAATTGTTTCTCTTCTTTTTCAGCGATGTCCTTTTTGGTTGACGAATATTTCAAGTGTTAACACAATGCAAGTAAAAATAAGGAAGTTGTCGGATGAGAAAAATGTACTTATGAAATAAAGAAATCAATGGAAGCGAAAAGACTGAATCCTCTTGTTAATTGCTTTGTATTACAGATGCGTACCATGAATACTTACTGAGGAGTACTGGTTTTGTTTATTAATATTAGTTTTTCTTGCCCGCACCATTAGTTATGTTCAAATGTTTGCTTCAAGTTGCTTTAATCAGCCTTAATTTTGTGATTCTTCTTACGGTGTATCTTTAGATATACACAACCTTCAGTGTTAGCGTGAAGGTAAGACAGGTAAAGCATTGGTTCTGTTCAAGATACTGATCTTCGAAAACCTGAACCGAAAGCTTTTATTGGCTGCGATACTTTTCAGTGCACGTTAAATGAAGCATTCTATTGCGGTGGATAAACTTGAAGCTTTGATTGGAATGTGGAATTTAAATGGTACGCGCAAGAGATTGAGTGGGAATTAGAAAGCAAAAAATAAAGAGGGAGAAAGAGAAGGAGAGAGAGAAAAAGAGAGAGAGAAAGAAAGAAAGAGAAGGAGAGAAAAAAGAGGGAGTGGGAGATAGAGAGAAGGACAAAAGGCACGGACAAATTACCTGATCGACAAAGTACTTATTTATAATCTGGCTTCATTATTCATTAAAGAATGATGTTGCATTTCAATGATTTCACAGCCATGTCATCAGCAAACAATGTGTCAGAGTTATTTTTTCATTCAATTATTCAAAAGCCAAACGTTTAGCATGAGATACGGCAACCCGAGTTTTCTTTTAAACAAATTGTTGTTGCAATTATAAAAAATTAATGAGAACAAATCGTAATTTTTTCCCTCCACCGCTCTCCCTACCGAATAATAAAAATTAAAAAGAAAATTGAGAGACAAAAATATTTCTTGAGGGGAGGGATAGATGTTTCTTTAATATTTTTTCTCCGACTGTCATCAACGCCACTAAAATTCCACAAAAATAAAACTCAAGTTGACTGGCCTCGATAGAATATAATATTTTCAAAAACAATCCCAATCTTTAATATAAACTAAAAATAAAACAAAACAGCTATTACTACTACTACTACTACTACTACTACTACTACTACTACTACTACTACTACTACTACTACTACTACTACTACTACTACTACTACTACTACTACTACTACTGCAACTACTACTACTACTACTACTACTACTACTACTACTACTACTACTACTACTACTACTACTACTACTACTACTACTACTACTACTACTACTACTACTACTACTACTACTACTACTACTACTACTACTACTACTACTACTACTACTACTACTACTACTACTACTACTACTACTACTACTACTACTACTACTACTACTACTACTACTACTACTACTACTACTACTACTACTACTACTACTACTACTACTACTTCTACTAATACCACTATCACTCTTCATGCTACTAGTAAGGCCACCAACTAATACTACTACTGATGGTGCTTTTGTCCCGACAAATAATCTACCGTTGCTTTCTTTTTCTGAGGTTCTGATATAATAAAATAAATATCAATGTTGCGGTTCACCGATACATCAGTCATACCAAAAACGTGAAAAGCCTTTGAAAAACACGATGTGAAGGGAATCAATTAACTATTAAATAGCTTATATTATTGAATGGCAGTATGGTTCACAGCTCATTTCATACCATCACAAAGAAAAACAACAGGAAATCCTGCATGACAGTAGTTATATGTCTTTGTTGAGGTCACTGCCTGAGATAATACTGCAATATTATACTTTCTTACAAAAACTAGGAAACAATAAGGTGGGACATTATCGAGATAAATGGCCACACCTCTGAAAAAGTTAATTGAAACTCCGGTCTCGTTTGAACACAGATTGATATTTCGATGAAATAAAAGAATAGAATATGTTCTGAGTATTTTCGTATAATTATATTTACTCAAGGTATGGTTTTATGAGCCTGTTATAATCTCCATTATAAAGTAAAAAGTTTAGATTATATAACATCATACCATAATTCTTCAAACATTTCTGGCACATTCGATCCAAGACCTTCCAATGTAATGACGGTTGCAAACAATTGACCCATATTAAATTTTTTGTCAATCTTCTCCATGCGTAACTCTGAAGTGATAGAGCTAAAACTTGTTGTAGAGTCGTTCATAGCCAGAATTTTGTGGCGGAGAGTTTTATTAATAACAACCAAATTTATGATGTCACACTTAGTTCTAAGTAAAATTGATCCTCGGTTTTATCTCATTTAACCTGCAGCAAATGCAACATAAAATCGTGAGGTTTACCTACAGCACATGAAGCCCAACATAACAAGATGTTCCTGGGTTGCTCACATGTTTTTATATACTATTCAGTCGACCATTCTTATGGGCTAATATATTTTTACAATATTATGATTAATTCTGTTGAGAGAACCGTTGTGCCAAGAGTTTTGCTTGATGTCAAGGACAGGCTACGTACTTTTAGTAGAATATTAATAAGGGTAATGGCCAAAGCCCCTCCTTATCAAGTAGTCTCGGGGTGTAAGTTAATGGAGACAAAAGAGAAAGAGAGACAGACAGACTCAGAGAGTCAAGGAGTAAGGAAGAAAATTAAGAGTGAAAGGATTACAAAGTGAGGCGGGGACAGAAAAATGAAATAGAAACAAAGATTGAGAAATGAATGATTCAGAGGAAGAGAAGAACAAGAAAGATATGATAAGAAAAGAGATAGTTGGGTTCCTTTACAATATGGAAAAAATGATGTGGATTGCATGTTCATTTCAACATCGCGCCAAAAGAAAGAGTAGATTAATTGCCCGCACCTTTTAAACAACGGTGTTATATCACAAGCCGAGTTAAGATGGCGGAAGCTAGAGGAGCGGTTATGATGCAGTAACAATTGAAACTGCCTGCCATTGAACTCCTCATAAATGGAGCTGGATCACTATATAAATGCTATTGGAAAGTTGGACGAAAGTAAAGAGAGTATCCTTATTTGATAATACAGAGGTCTATACTATTTATTTGATAAATTATAAAATTTATCACTCTGGAAACAAATTCTAAATTTGACAAATTTTTGAATATTTTTTGAGAAATATTAGACAAGAATTGCCTGGATCTTCAAGTGTGGCATGGAGAATAACCAGAAAGTATTTTTAATCTGCATTGTCACCTTTCTTATATCTCTGGAGGTATCCTCAATGTCAACTCGTGAAGAGGAAGGTAAGGACACAGTTATTCTAAAGACATCACAGCTCTTCCAGGCTCTTTGTGTATCTGTACTCTGCCGGACAACCGAGCAGTCATAGGAGGGTAGTCACGATATCTCCTCTGAATTGGTCTCATGTGTCATGCCATTTCTCGAACAATTTAAGATCATGTTCGGCATGTGAGATGTTGTTTTTTTATTTGGAAAGAAAAGATTTATACGGTGCAAAATGCCATCTTTTTTATGTGTTATTTCTCATTGAATAAATTTGCCGTAATGCTTGCATACAGTTGCTAGGACTTGATGAAGCAAGTGCTGCAGAGACAGTAATCAAACAAACTGGATACAAAACGTAAGATTTGTTCAGCTAGCAAAGAAGCATTAGTTTCAGGCAAATTAATAACATGCGCTTACTTCTGCCATTTATCGTAAAAAGGGGAAAAATGCTTTTTTTTTCAAGCTTCAAGCTACACTTTAGTTAAGACAAAGTCTCTCAATGCTTTGGAACAAAAAAAAAATAAAAAGTTTGAAAAAATGTAGGTTATCAGGGACATAGGGAGAAGAAAAGTTAAAGATATAGAAAGTGAGAGGGTGAGTATATACAGACACAAACAATTAAATACAGAGAGATAAGATGAAAGAAAATGAGAAAAGAAAAACAAAGAAAGGCATATGAACTGCCATGTAAAACAACAGGCAATCATGCACCCATTTCGGCCACATATCAAAATATTTTACAAACATATTTTTGCTTTTTGAGATAACTTGTAGGGTTGAATAGGAATCAAAAGATGTTGAGTTGAACTTAATAGTGAATTCTGCCAGATTCCACATTCTATTATCACTTCGATCACCTCTCTAACCTTTCACTAAATTGACAGGGCTTCTCAGTTCACATTTTACTTTCATCACCCTAACTTTCTTTAGAGCTTATGGTACAATCCCACCTCTTATCATCGCTTCTATCGCCCCACTTTTCACTACGTCTTTTCGTGCCACATTCCCAGCTTCCACTATCGCTTCAATCGCCCCACCTTTCACTAGGTGTTCTCGTGCCACATTCCCAGCTCCCATCATCGCTTCCATCGCCCCACCTTTCACTAGGTGTTCTCGTGCCACATTCCCAGTTCTCATTATCGCTTCCATCGCCCCACTTTTCACTAGGTGTTCTCGTGCCACATTCCCAGCTCCCATTATCGCATCCATCGCCCCACTTTTCACTAGGTGTTCTCGTGCCACATTCCCAGCTCCCATTATCGCATCCATCGCCCCACTTTTCTCTAGGTCTTCTCGTTCCACATTCCCAGCTCCCATTATCGCATCCATCGCCCCACTTTTCTCTAGGTGTTCTCGTACCACATTCCCAGCTCCCAATATCGCTTTCATCGCCTCACCTTTCACTAGGTCTTCTTGTACCACATTCCCAGCTCCAGTTATCGCATCCATCGCTCCACTTTTCTCTAGGTCTTCTCGTTCCACATTCCCAGCTCCCATTATCGCATCCATCGCCGCACTTTTCACTAGGTGTTCTCGTGCCACATTCCCAGCTCCCATTATCGCATCGATCGCCTCACCTTTCACTAGGTCTTCTCGTACCACATTCCCAGCTCCCACTATCGCATCCATCGCCCCACTTTTCTCTAGGTCTTCTCGTACCACATTCCCAGCTCCCATTATCGCTTTCATCGCCTCACCTTTCACTAGGTCTTCTCGTGCCACATTCCCAGCTCCCATTATCGCATCCATCGCCCCACTTTTCTCTAGGTCTTCTCGTACCACATTCCCAGCTCCCATTATCGCATCCATCGCCCCACTTTTCTCTAGGTCTTCTCGTACCACATTCCCAGCTCCCATTATCGCATCCATCGCCCCACTTTTCTCTAGGTCTTCTCGTTCCACATTCCCAGCTCCCACTATCGCTTCCATCGCCTCACCTTTCACTAGGTGTTCTCGTGCCACATTTCCAGATCCCATTATCGCTTCCAGCACCCCACCTTTCAATAGGTCTTCTCGTGCCACATTCCCAGCTCCCACTCTCGCTTCCATCGCCTCGCCCTTCACTAAGTGTTCTCGTACCACATTCCCAGCTGCAGTTATCGCTTCCATCGCCTCACCTTTCACTAGGTGTTCTCGTGCTACATCCCAGCTCCCATTATCGCTTCCATCGCCCCACCTTTCACTAGGTCTTCTCGTGCCACATTCCCAGTTCCCATTATCGCTTCCATCGCCCCACCTTTCACTAGGTGTTCTCGTGCCACATTCCCAGCTCCCATTATCGCATCCATCGCCCCACTTTTCACTAGGTGTTCTCGTGCCACATTCCCAGCTCCCATTATCGCTTCCATCGCCTCACCTTTCACTAGGTGTTCTCGTGCCACATTCCCAGCTCCCATTATCGCTTCCATCGCCCCACCTTTCACTAGGTCTTCTCGTGCCACATTCCCAGCTCCCATTATCGCTTCCATCGCCTCACCTTTCACTAGGTGTTCTCGTGCCACATCCCAGCTCCCATTATCGCTTCCATCGCCTCACCTTTCACTTGGTAATCTCGTGCCACATTCCCAGTTCTCATTATCCCTTCGATCACCCCACCTTTCACCAGGGTTTCTCGTGGGAGTTCAACTGGTGCTCGACTATTCAAACCCTGACGCTCGTTTTCGAAGGGAGGCAGATTCCAACCTACCAGACCACCTGAGCTTTCTGGTCCCCACGGCCAAGGGGGATGTCACCCTCCACATGAGACGGTCCAGGTTGGTGCCGATCAGTATGTCGAACTCGAACGTCACCAGTCCTTTCTCATAGGTGCTTTCTTGCTTTAATATAATAATTATGATAATCTATTATTCAGAATTTTTTACACTAGTTTTGACATATTTCACATAGAAATGTATGCGCAGACAAAGATCAGACGCCGCCAATGTTTGACTGTGCAGAGAAGTCAGGATTTTTTGTTGATCTTTTTATATTAGAGAGCTCTTAATTATTGTTTGAAAGAAAACGTTAACAGTGTGATTGAATAATAATAATCCGATGCAAAGAAAATAATGCTCCCTGCCGCTTTACACCCTCTCTACCTGTCCCTACAGCTAATGTCCTCGAAATACAGACTAAATATAGATTTGGATGCTTTTAGGACTAGAATTCTAGTTAGATTTTTTTGGGGGGGTTGTGAATCAAGAGGTCTCTTCTGCTGCTTCCTCAACAAAAGCTTAACACATACACAGAAATATCGGGAACAATTTGACTCTCAGTAAACTGCAGGTGATGAGTTTGCAAAACATCCACACAGTGAAGGAGGAAGAGAATTTTTACTACGTCATACAATACTAATCCAATATCTTTAGCAAATAGAAGACAAATATTCCAGTTACGTAAAAGAAAAAATATAAAAAAACAAGAACGAAAACAAAATAAAATAAGGATGCAGATATAGCGCCGCGTGTTACCGACAGTGAATGTATACAAAGACTAGACACTGCCTTTGCCTAAGGACTGCCGGTCGCCGAGAGATTACAACTTGAGACTGACCTGTGGAAGTCTAATGGAAGAAAATAAAACAAGCCTCAAATCTCTCTTTCTCTCTCTCTCTCTCTCTCTCTCTCTCTCTCTCTCTCTCTCTCTCTCTCTCTCTCTCTCTAAACTTGATTTTCCGTGTTTGTAGTTCTTCAAATTTCCAGTGTTTGGGGTAGCTTAAAGTCGTAAAATACTTCTTTATCAAGTTCTTAAGGTAAAAACCAGTAATATTCTGTGACCCAGAAAGTACATATCGTTTTATGTACTACCATAGATATAACCTAATCAACGTTAGTTCCAAATTAAAATCTCCGAACATGGCAGTGGGAAGTGTTGCGCTCAAGCTGCTTACATTTGGGGTGTCAAGCCCGGCGGCGGGTTTCACTGAATTTGCGTTAAGAAATATTACACAGGACATCTCGAAATATTTTCATATATTCTCCTCCCTTAACAATACAACTCATTCTCGTGCATTCTCCATCATCACGAACCCTGTTCAGACAAACATGAATGCCGGCCTTGAGAGTTTCCTGACCTCTGCGTTTGGCTTGACGGAGGCTGAACGAGCTTTAGGGTTGCTAACTCTTCTTGGGTTAGCCGATGCTAAAGCTTCTCAATCTACGGACAGCATGCTTTCGCTTTTGGAATAACATAAGCCGTGTTTTGTTTTCAGGCATAATTTTATGCAGCATCTCCTGGATTCTTCTAGATGGTTCGATGACAATGAACCTGGCTCAAGAGCCTGACCGCTTGTTAAATGATACCAATAGCGGTCACCTTCCACTGCAGCTCTCCCGAGCGTCATCACAAAGATAGCGTTGAGCACCAGGTTTACACTGTCTGTTTCCACCATCGCCATATTGGAATCTGTGCACAAAATGCCTTCCCACCTGCCCAAAGTTTCTTAGCTCCAAGAAAAAGGGAAAACCAGGAAGTAGTGTCCCAGTGGTCTGCACGGTCGTCAACTCTTGTCCGCGATATTTTTATCCGTTATCCGGAAGACTTTTCTTGGTCGGCACCGGCACCCAGGTTTTCGCAATCCCATCATCTGCTTTGCCCAAACACTCTGGGTTGTCTTATACCCGTCTACAAACATCCAGCGGAACACGGATTCGCACGTACGTATGGTCTCGCAACTTTCCATTATACTTGAACTGCGTCTTCAAGGTAACTATGGCCGATGTCAAGCCATCACTCATTTATACGGATTTCTTCCTCCTGCAGAACGTCCTTACGGATCTAAACGACCAGCGTCTCATCAAATTGATACATTCTAGTCTTCCCCTTATTTTGCCCGCAAGATCTCCATTGCAGAGCAAACCCCTGTCGAAACAGAAAGCGATAAATTTTCAGGAATTTCCCCACGCCTACTGTTTCGTCTACCACAATAAAAGATAGAGCACAATTTAAATCAGCATTTCTACCTCGGGTCCTCCAATTAATGCCCGGGCGGGACGCTTGGCTCCAGAGAAATTGGCGGTCCCCGAGAGATGACTGCCAGAGACTGACCAGAGGAAGTATATAGCACGAGAAGAAAAAAAAAGACCAAGATCATTGGCTCTCTCTCTCTCTCCTTTGAGTTTCCTTCTTAATACATCTATAGCTTCCCACGATTTGGTTTAGCTCAAAGTTATATGGTACTTGTTTGTCAAGTTTTTTATATTGCAGACAAAAAACATAGAAGAGCAACTTCATTAGGGGGTTCAGAGACGCGAAGACCGTAAGATCTTAGCTTATCCGTCCACACCGTAACTTATTACACTAACGTGATTACGATAATTTTATTTAAGAAAAAAAAACTTGGATACACTTTGAAATTGACCTTGGAGGCAACTATGTTTCATACTTTTCGGTATACATTCTATATTTAGATAGATTTATGTGGACCTAGAGCAGTTTTAAACTGAAGTTCGTATTTATTTTTACTCGTCTATCTCGTCTTTTACCTCTGCTACTTGGTTGCCCAGAATGTCGCTGTGTACACCGACATTGATCGACACGCGTCCATGATCGTGAGGAGGTCTGGAGGCGAGTACACTTTGGTGAGTTGTCTCCTCATAGAATTGGAGTACTTGAGACCAATTTAGTTTGGTGACTTGTCTCCACATGGATCTAGAGGACTGGAGACCAGTTTACTTTGGTGAGTTGTCCGTACACATTATGTAGAGAACTGGTGACCGGTAGACTTTGGTGAGTTGTCTACACATAGATCTAGAGGGCTGGAGGCGAGTAAACTTGTCTCCATATAATTATATCTAGAGAACTGAAAGCGTGTACACTTTGGTGAGTTATCTCTACATAATTCTATAGAATTGGGGCGAGTACACTTTGAGGAGTTGTCTCTACAGAGGTCTAGAGAATTGGGGCGAGTACACTTTGAGGAGTTGTCTCCATATAATTATATCTAGAGAACTGAAAGCGTGTACACTTTGGTGAGTTATCTCTACATAATTCTATAGAATTGGGGCGAGTACACTTTGAGGAGTTGTCTCCATATATATCTAGAGAATTGGGCGAGTACACTTTGGTGAGTTGTCTCCATATAGATGGAGGCCAGTACGCTTTCGTGAGTTATCTCTACATAGATCTATAGAATTGGGGCGAGTACACTTTGGTGATTTGTCTCTACATAGGTGTAGGGGACTGAAAATACAGGTAGCCAAAAGAGAAAAATATTTCATACATACAATAAATTAGAAGGTATATGGCATTCTCAACAGAATATGGCTACCCCTTGGTATATCCTGGGGAGGAGCAATATACACTGGATGAAGTAAGGAAAGGTATTATAAACATAAAAAGTTAATCAATAAAAATTGCTCGGTTACCCGCGTATCTAATCTTAGGTGTCTGGCATGCTAAAGAACAGATACAAGTACAGAGAAGAAAATAATATTTCTGGATCTTTTTCCGTTGATGAGTTCATAGTAAATAACGATGAGTGTAGAATTTTTACTTACTTTGTTTGCAATTGGTGGAGGCATTTAAATGTTTTAACATTGAGCCTAATCTAGTGCATTCTCTGACAATAAGTCCATAAATAATTTGCTACTCCATTCGAAATTTCACAGTTTGGTCCTGCATAAAAGAAACTTTTCTATTCATAAAATGAGCAAAGTACGCATTGAACTAAAGACCAATCCTGTGTCTAATTATCCAGAGAACTGCCTGACCAAGTGATGGTTTACAAATTAAATTGGACACATAACTATTGTTTAACCTGCAGATCATTTTATAAGATCGGCTTCATCATGGAATTTTCTATCTCCACTCTCCAAACTTCCATCGAACTTGTTAATGTTTTGTTTGTGTACCCTCCAGAGAGGTTCATTCCACCACAACCTCACCGAGTGGCACATGGAACCCGCGGCCAGAGTCCGACGCCAGACAGGAGGTGTGACGTCTCACCGGCTAGTGCGGGGTCGACCTAAGGTCAAGACAGTCTCCTTCGCTGGGGACGCCATAATCGATGATGAACGTGAGTTGGACATGCGCATTAAGGTCCTCATCAGATTATTGTCTGTTCCTAGTATCCGTCAGTGTTGCTTGAGTAGATCCACGAAAACGTTTGAAGTGTACATCACACTCTCTCCTACAATTTCTTTTCAGGCGAAATAAAATTTAAAATTATTCCCTTAAATAATTTTTCATGCAAAGACATTTGTCTTATTCGTCTTTTTAGTTAACCGTTTCCATTTTTTGACATATTTGGAGGAGCTATCATAACCCTTTATGTGTTTTCCTTCTGTTTGATACTTAATTGTTGGTTCCATTTGTTGGTAACACAAGGATAACACCATGCAAATAGCATTTCAATAAGTGCAAACAAAATGGACTCGTGTATCATTACAAATGGCATGGGCTTATTTTGTTGCTATCTTTATTTGTCCTCAATACATCTGCAGTTGACCTCAGCTGCTTTTCCTAGGTAGCAGGTGTATGTCGTTTCAATGCCTAAACAGATTGTTGTAGAGTTTCATGAACGATGAGAAATATATTTCATGTTATTTCTATTTTAATCACTCTTAATATTTATTGATGGCCAAACAACAAAAATCACTAAAAGAAAACAGAACTAGCCCAGGATTGATACTGAAGCTAAACAAGCGGCCGATTTTAAAGTTATCAAGTTAATATCCATGACTATGTTATTGCTTTTTTATATTCGCTACTTCAAAATGTTTTCCCAGAAAAGGAGAGATAAAAATATCCTAATTTTCAGTTTTGTGGCTTGGCTTCGTTCTTTAAGCTAATGAAGAAAATTGAAGAGTAAACGAAAACTCGAATTCCCTGTTATTCCTGGAAGATTTGAAAATTTGAAGAACCTGGCGAGAAAATCTACACTAAAATAGTAATAAAATTAGTATAAACTTGTGTTGAAACTCATCGTCTTGTATTGTGAATCGAACAGCCCCAGTGGAAATCCTAAGTCTTCAAGAACGGAACCGTTACCGTTTGCAAAGATTGGCCAGACTGCGAGGACAGGGAGACAATCTCAACCAAAGGGCGGTAACCGTACAAGGAAGACAGAGACCAATGACAAGTCCAAGAGGGATACTGTCGAGCACATTGTCGAGATGGTGTTTGTCGTGGATTATGCCGATTATGAAAGGTCACAATTTCAACTTGAATGAAAAATCAATAGGCTTGTTCTTTTTTGTTTTAATCATCGTATTTCCATGTAGCCTGTTAAGGAATAACACAGGGCAACCTTGCCACATCGTTACCATCTTATTTCTGTCTTTACTCATGGATGACCATTGAAGCTCGCCGCAGATTTATCAGGAAAATGAATATTAACTTCACTTTGCATAATTGATAAAACGGTACAATAATTTTTCCAATGGCACAACGGTATATTTGATCCAGCTAGAAACAGACTGCCAACTCTCAAGGATATTGCTCATTGCGTACAAGCTCTCCTCTCTTGCATTACTGTGGAAATTTCCCTTGCGGGAAAAAAATCAAACAGAACTATCCTCTCTCGATAGGTGTTGTTTTCCCTTCAAAACGTCCCGATTGTGAAACTCTATAAGTCTGGTGAGGCTAAAAAAAATAAAAGATTTCGAACTACCCAACGTGATCACTTTTTGTTCCTGTTTGAGGCTCAAACATGTGAATTGATGACAAGTACCGCTGACTAAGTATCTCTATCTATTTCTTCATAATTTGTGCATCATCTGTTTTTCCCTACAATGAATGTCCCTTCTTACGATTGTTCCAGCTAAGCTCCACAGGTTATTACTGCTCCTGTCCACATATTGCCCCAGCCAAGTACCTCAGATCATGATTACTCCTGCATACTTATTGCCTCTCCTAAGTACCTCAGATCATGACTACTCCTGCATACTTATTGCCTCTCCTAAGTACCTCAGATCATGACTACTCCTGCATACTTATTGCCTCTCCTAAGTACCTCAGATCATGACTACTCCTGCATACTTATTGCCTCTCCTAAGTACCTCAGATCATGACTACTCCTGCATACTTATTGCCTCTCCTAAGTACCTCAGATCATGACTACTCCTGGATACTTATTGCCTCTCCTAAGTACCTCAGATCATGATTACTCCTGCATACTTATTGCCTCTCCTAAGTACCTCAGATCATGACTACTCCTGCATACTTATTGCCTCTCCTAAGTACCTCAGATCATGACTACTCCTGCATACTTATTGCCTCTCCTAAGTACCTCAGATCATGACTTCTCTTGTCCACATTGTCCCTCCCAAGTACCTCCGATCATGACAGCTTCTACCCACTTATTGCCTCTCCTAAGTACCTCAGATCATGACTTCTCTTGTCCACATTGTCCCTCCCAAGTACCTCCGATCATGATTGCTTCTGCCTACTTATTGTCCCTCCCAAGCTCCTCAGATCATGACAGCTTCTACCCACTTATTGTCTCTCCCAAGATCCTCAGACCATGACTACTCCCGGTTGCTGTTGTCTCCCCCACGCTTCTAAGATCATGGCTGCTCCTGGTTACTGTTGTCCCAACTAAGATCCTCAGACCATGACTGCTCTTGTTTACTACTGTCTAACCCAAGCTCCTCAAATCATGGCTGCTCCTGGTTACTGTTGTCCCAACCAAGCTCCTCAGACCATGACTTCCCCTGGTTACTGTTGTCTCCCCCACGCTTCTAAGATCATGGCTGCTCCTGGTTACTGTTGTCCACACCAAGCTCCTCAGATCATGTCTGCCCCTGGTTACTGTTGACCACACCAAGCTCCTCAGATCATGACTGCTCTTGTTTATGGTTGTCTCATCCAAGCTCCTCAAATCATGGCTGCTCCTGGTTACTGCTGTCTGACCCAAGCTCCTCAAATCATGGCTGCTCCTGGTTACTGTTGTCCACACCAAGCTTCTCAGATCATGACTGCTCCTTGTTGCTGTTGTCCCAACTAAGATCCTCAGACTATGACTGCTCCTTGTTACTGTTGTCCCAACCAAGATCCTCAGACCATGACTGTTCCTGGTTACTGTTGTCTCCCCCACGCTTCTAAGATCATGGCTGTTCCTGGTTACTGTTGTCTCCCCCACGCTTCTAAGATCATGGCTGCTCCTGGTTACTGTTGTCCCAACCAAGATCCTCAGACTATGACTGCTCCTGGTTACTGTTGTCCCAACCAAGCTCCTCAGATCATGACTGCTCCTGGTTACTGTTGTCCCAACCAAGCTCCTTAGATCATCACTGCTCCCGGTTACTGTTGTCCCAACCAAGATCCCCAGACCATGACTGCTCCTGGTTACTGTTGTCCCAACCAAGATCCTCAGATCATGACTGCTCCTGGTTACTGTTGTCTCCCCCACGCTTCTAAGATCATGACTGTTCCTGGTTACTGTTGTCCACACCAAGCTCCTCAGAGCATGACTGCTCGTGGTTACTGTTGTCCCAACCAAGATCCTCAAATCATGGCTGCTCCTGGTTACTGTTGTCCCAACCAAGATCCTCAGACCATGACTGCTCCTGGTTACTGTTGTCTCCCCCACGCTTCTAAGATCATGGCTGTTCCTGGTTACTGTTGTCCCAACCAAGCTCCTTAGATCATGACTGCTCCTGGTTACTGTTGTCCCAACCAAGCTCCTTAGAGCATGACTGCTCCTGGTTACTGTTGTCCCAACCAAGCTCCTTAGATCATGACTGCTCCTGGTTACTGTTGTCTCCCCCACGCTTCTAAGATCATGACTGTTCCTGGTTACTGTTGTCCCAACCAAGCTCCTCAGACCAGGACTGCTCCTTTTTACTGCTGTCTGACCCAAACTCCTCAAATCATGAATGCTTCTGGTTACTGTTGTCCACACCAAGCTCCTCAGATCATGACTGCTCCTTGTTGCTGTTGTCCCAACTAAGCTCCTTAGAGCATGACTGCTCCCGGTTACTGTTGTCCCAACCAAGATCCTCAGACCATGACTGCTCCTGGTTACTGTTGTCCCAACCAAGATCCTCAGACCATGACTGCTCCTGGTTACTGTTGTCCCAACCAAGATCCTCACACCACAACTGCTCCCGGTTACTGTTGCCTCCCCCACGCTTCTAAGACATGACTGCTCCTGGTTACTGTTGTCCACACCAAGCTCCTTAGATCATGTCTGCTCCTGGTTACTGTTGTCCACACCAAGCTCCTCAGATCATGACTGCCCCTGGTTACTGTTGTCCCAACCAAGCTCCTTAGATCATGTCTGCCCCTGGTTACTGTTGTCCACACCAAGCTCCTCAGATCATGTCTGCCCCTGGTTACTGTTGTCCACACCAAGCTCCTCAGATCATGACTGCTCCTTGTTGCTGTTGTCCCAACTAAGCTCCTTAGAGCATGACTGCTCCTGGTTACTGTTGTCCCAACCAAGCTCCTTAGATCATGTCTGCCCCTGGTTACTGTTGTCCACACCAAGCTCCTCAGATCATGTCTGCCCCTGGTTACTGTTGTCCACACCAAGCTCCTCAAATCATGACTGCCCCTGGTTACTGTTGTCCACACCAAGCTCCTCAAATCATGACTGCCCCTGGTTACTGTTGTCCATACCAAGCTCCTCAAATCATGACTGCCCCTGGTTACTGTTGTCCACACCAAGCTCCTCAAATCATGACTGCCCCTGGTTACTGTTGTCCACTCCAAGCTCCTCAAATCATGACTGCCCCTGGTTACTGTTGTCCACACCAAGCTCCTCAGATCATGTCTGCCCCTGGTTACTGTTGTCCACACCAAGCTCCTTAGATCATGTCTGCCCCTGGTTACTGTTGTCCACACCAAGCTCCTCAGATCATGTCTGCCCCTGGTTACTGTTGTCCACACCAAGCTCCTTAGATCATGTCTGCTCCTGGTTACTGTTGTTCACACCAAGCTCCTCAGATCATGTCTGCCCCTGGTTACTGTTGTCCACACCAAGCTCCTCAGATCATGTCTGCCCCTGGTTACTGTTGTCCACACCAAGCTCCTCAAATCATGACTGCCCCTGGTTACTGTTGTCCACACCAAGCTCCTCAGATCATGTCTGCCCCTGGTTTTTGTTGTCCACACCAAGCTCCCCAAATCATGACTGCCCCTGGTTACTGTTGTCCCAACCAAGCTCCTCAGATCATGTCTGCCCCTGGTTACTGTTGTCCACACCAAGCTCCCCAAATCATGACTGCCCCTGGTTACTGTTGTCCCAACCAAGCTCCTCAGATCATGTCTGCCCCTGGTTACTGTTGTCCACACCAAGCTCCTCAAATCATGACTGCCCCTGGGTACTGTTGTCCACACCAAGCTCCTCAAATCATGACTGCCCCTGGTTACTGTTGTCCACACCAAGCTCCTCAGATCATGTCTGCTCCTGGTTACTGTTGTCCACACCAAGCTCCTCAGATCATGACTGCCCCTGGTTACTGTTGTCCACACCAAGCTCCTTAGATCATGACTGCTCCTGGTTACTGTTGTCCACACCAAGCTCCCCAAATCATGACTGCCCCTGGTTACTGTTGTCCAACCAAGCTCCTCAGATCATGTCTGCTCCTGGTTACTGTTGTCCACACCAAGCTCCTCAGATCATGTCTGCTCCTGGTTACTGTTGTCCACACCAAGCTCCTCAGATCATGTCTGCTCCTGGTTACTGTTGTTTCACCCAAGATCCTCAGATCATGACTGATACTGGTTACTATTGTCCCACCCAAGATGCCCACATCAAAGTTTAAGTGTGAATTGGTTAAAAATAATATGAAAGTTACCTAAAAAATATTTAAAAATAATTGTGTAAACAACATCTTACAAACAATGCGGTTGGCATGCAGCAAAATTTTATGTGGTGTTGATAAGGATCTCTTGTTTAACTATAATGGGTACGGTTCATTAAATTTAAAGTGCTTTGTTTTAAATGCGATACAATATTATTTTCTCTTTCTTCTTATTCTTATTCTTTTTCTTCTTCTTCTTCTTCTTCTTCTTCTTCTTCTTCTTCTTCTTCTTCTTCTTCTTCTTCTTCTTCTTCTTCTTCTTCTTCTTCTTCTTCTTCTTCTTCTTCTTCTTCTAATTATTATTATTATTATTGTTATTATTATTATTATTATTATTATTATTATTATTATTATTATTATTATTATTATTATTATTATTATTATTATTATTATTATTATTATTATTATTATTATTATCATTATTATTATTATTGTTGTTGTGATGATGATGATGATGAAGCAATGGACAGACGATATTCCTAAAAATCAAATGGTCAGCATATATTTCATGGCCGTCGTTTTCTTTGGAATACCGAATTGTCTGTTACCTCAAATACTTTTGAAAAAAAAGACTCGTGTTTAATTTATTTTCCTTAAGATTTGTGAGTTATTATGGGTCAAGCGAGGCTTCCAACGAGTTGACTGTATGGTACACATATGTGGCTGAAGGGGTGAGTTTTTGATATAATAACTGTAAGCTAAACCTGATTGTTGAGTACATTCATATTGATTGTTGATTCGCCTTTTAACTTTCATTCCCCATTTCTCTCTTTTTTCTTTTTGTATCCCCGTCTCTCTCTCTCTCTCTCTCTCTCTCTCTCTCTCTCTCTCTCTCTCTCCCCACTCCGCACAGTCTATTCCATGTTTCTCAATAGTTTTTTGAGAGAACGTCCCCGCATCTATATCAAACCCTCAATATCAACTTATCTATCTACCTTTCTTTCTATATTTTCAGTTTTTTTTCTCTAATCTTTCTACATTTCAATCCACCTATATATCTACCTTTCTACCTATCTATCTATTTATCAACCTGAACAGAAAACTAGAAGCTACATAGACAATTTTACAGCGTCATTAAGCAACAAGCTACAAAGTACGCAACAGCAGCCCTAAACAATAGGCCACTAACGAAAAAAAAAATAAAGACCCACAATTTCACTGCGCCAACATAAATTTACAGTAAGGAAACACAGGGAATTTTCTGGGTTTAAAGAATTGTACTTATATATTGATTTTTAAAATTTAACGCTGCTATTTTCGTCTACGGCCAGATCGATATCCGCTACAGAACTATCATTGATTCTGATATTGTTATTGGCACCAAGGTCACGTTGCTGAAGGTCCTCACGGTCAGTTTTAGATAGAAATAGATAAGGAATGTAATATATATATATATATATATATATATATATATATATATATAATCCCCCGAGGCCTCTCATATAACATATTTAAAAACATAGGTCCTTGAGACAATGGAATTCTTCTCACGTTGCCATGAAGACATTTAATTTTTTTAAATGAAAAGAAATGTGAGGTAAAAAAGTAAACTAAATTTGAGTGCAGTCTTGTACGAAGCCCTCTCCTCAGATTCTTGCATCGAGACAATAATGTTGTGCCGATAACTCATGACAGATACGATGTAATGCTCGACCTCATGTAGTGATAAGGTGCTCTTCATCCAATACAAGTAAAATCGTGCAACTACTCAGACAATAATACAGAAAAAAAACGTTGTAATGCTCGATCTGATATAGTGATAAGGTGCTCTTCATCCAATACAAGTAAAATCGTGCAACTACTCAGACAATAATACAGAGAAAAAACGTTGTAATGCTCGACCTGATGTAGTGATAAGGTGCTCTTGATCCAATACAAGTAAAATCGTGCAACTACTCAGACAATAATACAGAGAAAAAACGTTGTATTGCTCGACCTGATGTAGCGATAAGGTGCTCTTGATCCAATACAAGTAAAATCGTGCAACTACTCAGACAATAATACAGAGAAAAAACGTTGTAATGCTCGACCTGATGTAGTGATAAGGTGCTCTTGATCCAATACAAGTAAATCGTGCAACTACTCAGACAATAATACAGAGAAAAAACGTTGTAATGCTCGACCTGATGTAGTGATAAGGTGCTCTTGATCCAATACAAGTAAAATCGTGCAACTACTCAGACAATAATACAGAGAAAAAACGTTGTAATGCTCGACCTCATGTAGTGATAAGGTGCTCTTGATCCAATACAAGTAAAATCGTGCAACTACTCAGACAATAATACAGAGAAAAAACGTTGTAATGCTCGACCTGATGTAGTGATAAGGTGCTTTTGATCCAATACATGTAAAATCGTGCAACTACTCAGACAATAATACAGAGAAAAAACGTTAAGGCCCCGAATTAAAAAAAAATACTATTGAGCTACCCTGGGTTGCTAGAGCTTATAGTTATTCTAAATCTAGATTCTAGTAACAGTCTGCATAACTGATGGAAGACAAGTTAAAATTGGCAAGGCTCAATGGCTCAACTGGAATGTTTCTATGATTGCCTGTTGACAATACTTAGTAGATCTGTTCGATATCTTCGATATGAAACAGTATAAAAGTACGAAACGCATGCAAACGCAGCACAAGTGTTGCTTCCGAACTAAAACGCGACGGTCACAGCCATTCTGCAAATACTGACTAATCAAGTCAGTGCTACCTTCCTGTACAGAGCTGCATTTATTTCATGACACTTTTTTCTTTGCGCGCACAAGATCAAACTTCACTTAATTTTTTAATTTTTTTCAGAATTCACTCCATTAAAGTGAAATAACATGTTTTTTTTTTTTATTATATTTACATTTGTGAAATAACAATAACTTCTTTTAAAAGTGTCATCCGATTAAAACATTTTTTGTAAACCGCCGATAACAGTCATTTATATGTTATTTGATTCAATATGCCATATTTGGCAAACAATTTCGATAAATTGATTAAAAAATTTAAAATAATTTTCAAGAACATTTTTTAGCCAAAACCCATAACTTTTCTTTGGCTGAGTAATTCTGACAACCATTTAGTCGTGGCATTGATATCTGGAAAGTTTTTTATGACATTGGTTCAAGCCTAAGGGGCTCCACATAACCTGATCTACTCTTTTCTTCTAGGTACCACTGTGAAGGATGGAACATTTGTAAGATCAAAGTTCAGAAAAAACTATGTCTTGTATTTTAAAAGTTTCAGACTTGGAGAAATGATTAAAGAATCCCATGCAACTTCTCTACCGGCTATGAAGTTCAAACTGTGAACAAATTTTCAATTTCAGATCGATGCTGAGGATGACTTCATAGAGGATTTAATATCATCTGGAGCTTTTGATGGTGGTGAGGGTCTCGATGCTTTCAGAAACTGGATACAAGACGGGGCTAACGGAATTCCTAACGCTGATCATTACATGTACTTCACAGGGTATGTTCTAGAAACACAGGCACAGACAGGTTAAAACATGCTTAGCTACTGTCAAAGACAGTCGTTACTTTATGAAAAATGCACGTAGACACAAACAACAAAATAAACATTAAAATCGTCGACAATGGTCAATTTCATCTTACATTGTACAAAATATTATATCATTAATGTAATCTTCTTAAATATTAGCTTCGATCTTCTAAGAGATATTGAGATATTAAACTGCATAATGTAACTTTCATTTCTACGAAAGACAAATCATGCATTTTTTTTTTTAATTTAGGCATTATTATGTCTTTTCTTTGAAGATGTTTGTAGAATATTTAATGCTTTTTTCTATATTTAAATGGTAAACAGAATAAAAACGTTCGTGGTCATGATTTTTTAACACTTCTCTGAACAGAAATACTTATTCCTTTATTCATGCGATACCCATGAGACAAGAAGTGACATTCATCATCTGACAAACTTTCCTGACAGCATTCAATGACTCTTTAATGCTTGACATAAAGAACAATAAATATTGAACACCAACAAGTCTAATCTCCACTACAGCATTCAACCCTATTACCACTTTTCGTAATGGAAGTACCAAACATTTTTTTTGTTTAGTTTTTCAGCTTAATTGCTTTGTTTTTTACGCAATCTGAAGCGTTTAGGTGGTATCAATAACTTTTAAATTAAATTCTTAAGCAAATTTTGTTTATCGACAGCTATTTCGGGTTTAGGATAAAAGCAATGATTGATTCAGCAGTCCAAGTTATCTACATACATTAAACTGCTCTGATATGATCATCTCATGCAATATGATTTTCAAAGACAATCACTGCACTACAAACTTTCATTTTATTGTTCGTACTTCAATGAGTTAGTACATCTTATGGGCAGTTTACCTGTAAATATAAAAACTGAAAATGTTCTTAAACATGTAATGGTAATCCAAATATTTTAATGTATACTTCAGCAAAACTTTCAAATAAATATCTCTCTTCAAATTCTTGTACAATGAATATCTCGCTTAGGAATTAAAGGTGCCTCTTTTTTTCCTAATCAAAAGAATGTTTCAAACAGTTAAGCGCCAAATGCATTATAAGTATTGGCTCTGTTTTGTGTCAGTGACAAGTGGATGCATTTACAGCAAAGTCATTCTGAAACTTAGAAAGTTTTTCTGGCTCTCATTAATCTTGTGTTTACAGAAGGGAAAACTCTCTGAGTGTCCAACTCTTTTTGAAGGCAGTAATTTCCATCAAATGTTGTTTTTTTCACTTCATAATTAGGACATCCGACTCGGTGATAACTGTTTAGAAGCATTTTGTAATTCCCCATGCTGTATGCTTCTGGTTTGGCTTAAAAGCTGCTAGTTCAAACAATGTTTACATCACCAGGTTTAGTATCAGTGGAGCTGTCGGTATCGCCTACTTATCGCGAGTGTGTACGACATCAGGAGTATCTATCACAGAGAACGATTTCTCAGCCTTCACTGCCGAGGTCGCTGCTCATGAGTTGGGACACAGGTGAGTTAACACAGTAAAGGCAGGATGAGTGCAGGCTAAAAAGGAAAAACGAAACAAATAGAAGACATGGAACAGACATGTAGTAAACAGAGAAAAATATCAGAACAGTAAGAGTCAAATCTTAGACATTTTGGAATCTAAAGTAGTAGAATGATAAGTGAGAGGCCTTAGAGACGGTGAATTAAAATTTTATGCTCGCATATTTGACAGACAGTTTTGTGGTTCTTTTGAGGTGGTATTTTGAGAATCTCCACACCTTTGTTCTTTGTTTTTTCAATTTTTTTTTTTTTTTGCTCTAGGCTAAATGCGCAAATATTGGTTTTTAGGCAGGTTTGTAGGATATCAATTTTTCAATATTTCTCAGTTCATTTTATTGTAGGTAAAAACCTATTCATTGCTTAAATATTCAGGTTATACGTGTCTTTGATTCTGGGTTTGTTTCTATCTTAAGTCTGTCGGCGTTACACGATGGCAACAATCCAGGCTGCTCGGATTCCACATTGAATGTCATGAACGCCATCTCCACCATACCCATCCCGTCCTCAACAAGAGGAAACCCATGGAGGTTTTCGTCATGCTCTATATCTTCATTCAAGTCCTACCTGGACGGGCAAGTAACAATTAATCTTTATAGTTATGTGAGATTGTTTAATTTCTTGTTTATCTTCAATCAAGATCTATCTGAGTCGGCAAGTGACAGTTATATTTGAATGTGAAATTTAATGTTGTGTAGTATAGTTTCAATCAAACCCTATCTGATTCACTTTGTAACTATTTTATCATTATATGCCAGAGAGTTTAAAGGGACCTTAAACTATTTAATCTCGTATGTGGGACTTATTGTCATACAATAGAGCTTTTGTAAAATCGTAACTGAAAAGATGCGAAAAAACTACTTTTTAGATTACATTTCTCGCCCCTTTTTCAGTGAGACATTTTCCTTTGTCAATACGTTCTATTTCTTTTGGGAAAAGGATTATTAACGTGCGAAAGCTTTTAGTGACAATACAAAAAATATGTTTTGTTTTTCTAGAATGAGAAGCCAAGTAAGGTTATACCAATGTATTTTTAGAATGAATGAATGATTTGATGATCTGGTCGAGCTTTGAGTTATTTTTTTTTCTTCTAGCTTTCTCCTACAGCCTTCCGTTTCTTTTTATTAAATTTTTCAATTTATTTCTTCCCATCCTCTTGGCCAGTTATTCGTGCACAGAGCCGTCCAACACCGGAAGCACTGACGCCTTGCCAGCTCCTACAGGCGATGACAGGGCAGGGATTGCTCAGGACAGAGATGACCAGTGTAAACTGTTCTTCGAAAGCAGCTCAAGCGGATATTGCAGTGTGAGTTCTCATATCTTGGAAGATGTTCCAAACTTATAAGTGGGTAAAATATGTCACCTGTGATACTGCTTTGCTGTCCTCAATGGGTACCAAATAGATCTGGGGAAGAGAATTATTAATGAAAAAATGTTAATAGGCAGTCTAAGTTTCCATATTATTTAGTTCGGGGTGCAATGTACCATTGGAACCTATGAGCCACAATAATGGTCTAATCATGTAAAGGATCATTCTGGTTGCGATTTTAGGCATAAAAGGAAATGAGTATTTGTAAGAATAGAATGAAAGAGGTTAAAATAGTTGTGGATGCAAGGGAGCTGCTCCTTGGACACATGGCAATCTGAGTATGCTTTACACATTTTCATTTTATTATTTTTATAAAGGTAAACCAACCTATATTAAACTGGACTAAAAGATCTTTAATTTATCGAACTATACAGCTATGATTTGAATGTTATAAAATTTTTCAAATTCTTAGCCTTATCACAAACTTTCTTCTCGTTGCCTCCTTGCTTATTTTAAACATAACTATGAAATCTTTCTCCTCTCATCATCATCACCACAATCATAAACCGAACCTTAATATATAAATATATATATATATATATATATATATATATATATATATATATATATATATATTCAAGTGAACTTCCCATATATCTTAGGAAAGACGCTAAAGATACATCGAAAACTTGAGTTCCATAAAAAAAAAATTCTTCTTGCCCCGTTGCTACTTGACTTTGTATTTTTTTCGGCTACATGAAGACTGTAAAAACATAATTATGCATGTAATTAAGATGCGGGCAAAAACATTTTTTTTTCATTGTAAAATTTTGTACTTCTCGAAAATTTGCACGTTGTTGAAATAATATTCAGTCTTGTGCTTCTTCCAGAGTCAGCAGAATAACAATGGCGGAGAAAGCAACCTGTGTAGCGGCATGTTCTGCAGCAACCCAGCGTCTTCAAGGAGCTGTAGAGCCATGATTCCACTAGAATACACCAACTGTGGCTCTGGAAAGGTGAGAGGTTTTTTTCTAGCACCATAAACTTCAAAAATAGTTCACCAATGGCGAGGCAATAGTGTATAATGCGCTAAGAGTTTTGAAAAGCTTAAATAATCAGTGAGGCTATAACATTTATACCAATTAGATATCTTACATGAAACTATGCTAATATTAAAAGTTGTCAATAAGCCTCTTTATGTAAAAAGGACTGAAAGAACACACAGAGGCTAAACAGAAATACGAAATAATAGCATTTTCTCTCTATCGTTACTCTTCTTTCTTTTTCTCTTTGTCCATCTCTTCTGCTTCAAAAATCAACTCCTTTTGTAATAAAAAGTTTCACCTTGATTACACGGTGATGTTTATTCACCAACCCTATTAAAATATTCTCTAGCATGTGTGTCCTCCTCTTTCCTTCTGCTTATCGAACGACCAACTGATACTAACTTGTCTCCTGCCCCTAGTGGTGCCGGACAGGTTTCTGTCTCGACGAAGGTGTGGAGCCAACCAACCCTCCCCCAGGACCATCCGTGCCACAATCAATCTTCGATTGTGTCCCTTTTCTGCTAAGACTGGACTTCCTTGGATTGGTGTTCTGTTTGAGGTAATGTCCGATGACAGACTTTTATTTGAAAATATACGGCTTATACGACACTCCTGGCCCTATCTGATAACTTTCGAGTTCTAATGCACCGAAAATATTAGTGATAGACAAAACCAAATATGGAGAGTTGACGAAGAATATTGCAAGCTCCGTTCATTTGGGTAGACCGATCTTCACACTCCCAGTGGAACGGCAGACAGCGCACTAAAAGATCAATTAAAGTCATACTTTGTTATAAACATCAACAGTATTGTACATCTTTGGATTTAGTTAGGCATTTTATAGGGCTAGTAAAGTGGGTCAGATGCATCAGGATGTGTTTTAAAAGAGCATGCAAGTTTAAAGGTGGTTTGTAGTGTATTGTATTTAACTGGCAGTACAGTATTAACCCAACAACATAATAGTAAGATCATACGATGGACGATGGATGGAAAGTATGTGGAAGAAATATTGAAGACAAAAATAGTATCCTTAACCTTACTTTCTCACCAACCGCATTTTGAAAGCCTTGAAAAGACTTATTTTGTCCATATTCATGATGAAACGATAACATAGGGAATAAACATAAATTTGTACAAAAAACTGTCTATAGCATTACTGCTGTGGTAATGGCTGGTCCACAGAATAATCAAATATCATGTGAAAACCTGCCTCATAAAATTCCTAATCAAAATCATGTCAACATTTTATCCTCATAGATCTCAGGCCTAGGGTAGTAACTGTCGATTGATACTTTAGGACGCCTATCAACCATTGTTGTATTTCTTAATTCTTTTCTGTCCACAGAGATGTCTTGTTTGGCTGATAAGTATTACTAAAGCTGCCACTGCCTAAGGAACTAATCAACACTTTGTCGAAACAAGTCGGCAAGGTTCATGTATTTCAAAATAAAGCAGAGTGTACCGTTTTCATTATAAATATGATGACTCTTCTTACTAGTTCTTTCTTATACGCGTTACTACGTGTTGATATGTAAGAACATCATTTTACGATTTTAAATCCAGTACATGTAAGAAAAGAAACTGGTGATACAAAACTAAAACTAAGGCTTGGAAAACTGAACTGTACATAAAATAAATACTTGTAGAGCTGCCCAAGGTACATACATATGTACATACATTCATGCATATATACATACATGAATACATACATACATGCATACCTATATGCATGCTTAAATATATGTAATAGTAGAGGTGACCAAGCTACATACATACATACATACATACATACATACATACATACATACATACATACATACATACATAAAGGCATGCATATACACATACATGCATACCTACATACATGGTTAAATACATATAATAGTAGGGGTGACCAAGCTACGTTCATGCATGCATACATACATACATAAAAAGACATACTGGTAGATGTGCCTAAATTACATACATGCATGCACACATAAATAAACATACTATTAGAGATGCCCACGCAACATACATGCATGCATGCATACATGAATGCATAAACATTATATCTTATGATGTCCAGGCTACATAAGTACATATAAGCATGAAATATTATAGATATAAGCAGCCCTTTGAAATATTCGAATTTATTTCCGTTAATTTTTACAGGTTACGGTCGTTGGGTTATTAATTTAATAGTTGCTTATTTGTTCAGAATAAAAATACAGATTTTGTGTTCCGTGTTGCCACTATTTTAGATCTCTAGAATCCAGCATTCATGCGGATTCCCGTTGATAGTATGAGGCAAAAAATCTAATTTTAGTTTTTTACAAAATTTTCATACAATATGAAAATCAAGTTAACTAAATGTTTCTAGTTACTTGTAGATAATAGTAGTACTATGGTTGTTAATAACGACTAGAGTGATGACTCAGGTCAAATTCGGTCACGAGCAGACCCCCTCCCCCCAAAACAACAACAACAAAAAAACTGAAATGAGAGTTGACTTAGACATGGTATTTGTTTATGTATATGTATGTGTGAAAGACAGAGACAAAGACACAGGGAGATAGAAAGAGCATGTCAATTGACTTTGAAAAAGAAAGAAAGGCTGTCTATACAAGGTCAGCTTATAGTTTTTAAGTTTATTTCTGTATTGATTTACTGTTCTCGTGCTCAATCAAAACTATACATGCGTAAGCTTGCAAGCCTTTGGTGGCACTATAATACACATATTGTTTATTTTTCTCCAACATATGCTTCTTTTGTTTCTTGTTGGTCCAATCGCAAGTTGGGATCGTGTCATAAAAATATGTTAGAGAGAAAGGGAGACTAGAGATAGAGAAAGATTGAGACAGAGAGAGCAACAGCTTTAAGTAAAAAAACCCTTCTAATTAAAATATTCAGCTCTAATCTAAAAGATAATAGAAACAAGGAATTGAATCTAGGATAAATTATTCTAAACGTGCCTGTGTTTAAGCAAAGAAGAACGATTTCAACTTTTACAACCATTGGATTCAAATTCCCCTCTTTGGTTTTACTAAATTTGTCCATACTGACCAGTCTTAACTTCTTCAACCATTATGTTCAGGTTCCCTTTCTTTGTGTGTATTAAAATGTTCCAAACTGATTAGTCTATACTTCTCTAACATTGAATTCAAGTTTTCTCTCTTTGGTATGTTAACTTGTTCCATACTGAGCAGTATGATCTTCTACTACGATTGTATTAAGGTTGCTCCTACTCGGGTGTGTTAAAGTGGTACATATTGACCAGCACTCAGTTGATTGAAAACTGTTGAATTCGGTGTAAGGCATTCAGAAAATGTGTTAATATGATCATGAAGCGGCCTTTAGCAAAACGGTAAAAATATAGGTCCCATAAACATTGGCAAAAGGGATATTAAAAAACATTTCATAAAGCATATGTTTATCTACTATAATTATTTCCGAAGCGTGGAAAGACAATTTTATAGCTTTTATGGAAAAAAGCACTATTTTAATAAAATGGTTTTAAGAAATTAAGTGAAATGTTTTGTACAATCAAGAGATTGAATGAAAATAATAAATATGCATGTTATCAATCACTTCAAATTTTGCAATGGATCGAAAAACTGTTACAAGGTGACCGATCGTGATTGCATCTGTCCAGCCATGTGCAGGCACAAGTAAATATTTAAAAAATGGAAAAAAAAAGTAAAACCCTTTTCATATCTGGACTTGCAACTGAGACATGATAAAAGCAATACCACAAATGTTTTTAAGGAACCGACAAAACACGTGTAAAACAATCGTCAAAGCATCAATCAGAATATGGATCTTGGGTCTTTATATAAGCGAGAATATCATAATCAAATAAGCTATGAATTTCCTCATGTTAATGTTAAAGATGTATAGAGGACAAAAATCATAGGCAGGTTCACATGGTCTATTGGAAAACATTACAAGACTTAAAAGAAGAGACTTTTTGAAACAAGTTACACCTGTAAACAGATTACTTATGCCAATTTTTTAAAGCTTAGTTTTGTGATTGTTGTGATGCTGTATCTTTAGATATACAACCTGCAGTGTTAATGTGAAGACGAGACAAGTAAAGCACTCTTTCTCTTCAAGATATTGATCATCGAAAAGCTGAACCAGAAGCCTGTATTTATTGGCTGCAACTATCTTCAGCAAACTCTACATGAAAACATATATTTGAAGCTTTGATTGGATTATGTAAATGATACGCGAGAGAAATGAAGTGACACGAGTGAAATGGAGTGAGAGAGAAATAGAAAACGAGAGTAAGAGACCGAGAGAGAGATAGAGAGAGAGAAAGAGAGAGAGTGAGAGAGAGAAAGAGAGAGAGAGGGAGAGAGAGAGAGGGAGGGAGAGAGAGAGAGAGACAGAGAGAGAGAGAGAGAGAGAGAGAGAGAGAGAGAGAGAGAGAGAGAGAGAGAGAGAGAGAGAGAGAGAGAGAGAGAGAGAGAGAGGCACGGGCAAACCATCTGATCGACTGAGTATTTATTGTGTCTTGTGACTTGATTATTCTTTAATGAAAAATTTTGTGTTTACTTGATTTCTAAACCAAGTCACCAACCAACAATTGTGACAAAGTTAATTACGATTGTTTTGGTCAAAATACAAAACGATACAATTAGACAATTTAGATAACACAGATTTGGTAATATGTCTCACTCCGTTTGTCTAGGGTTACAAATATACACAATCAGTCTCATTACTCGTCTGAAGAAAATAAGGCTGAAGTTCACTTGTAGCAATTCAAAGCTACTTAACCCGAGCAATAATATTCGATGCCGTTTACATTACTCGAGATTGACTTTCATAAAAAAAAGGTTGAGTTATAAACAAGAGGCTGACTAGCAAGAGGATGGCTCATTGCTCATTATCACACGATTTCCACTCTTATTTATACAACATCTCATCCCTTTATATAGAAAAAGAACTTCTTAACTCATACGAGAATGTTCTTATCATAACAGAATCTGAAATGCGCTATAAAAATAGCAACAAATCAGAACAAAGGTAGTCGCGTAGGAAATTATCCATTTGGTCCTGCGTAACATATAAGACATCCAATAAAAATAGGGTAGATGAAGAGTAATCAAATTATCATTATTCTAAGACAAAATGGGAAACTCGATAGACCATACAAGTGCATGGGTACTTTTCTCATTGTGTCTCACTGTGTAAACAGTGTACAGCAGACGAAGATTAAGTTCTAAGACTTCAATACAAACATGACACAAATGGATAAAACATTGTCAACATCCATTATCGATCCACTACCCGAAAAGTGCACACCTACACGAAGTGAGAAGGTGAGTTGGACCCATTAATCAAATTACAGCACAATGTATCACATCAAGGATTTCGAAACCAATTGTCGTCTGCAATGAAAAAAAAAGAGTAGAAGAATTCGAAACTTATCCTCCCAGTCCCCACCAGATCACCTCTTCATACCCCCCGACTCCCCCCCCCCCCACCCCCCACCCCCCCCAAAAAAAAAAAAATACGGAGCAACAAACTCATACGAAGAAGAGAAATGTTCCTAAGGGCAGAGATAATATGTTTCTTAAACATTTTTCTCTTACCCTCATCAACTCCATTAGGACTCCTTCTACGTGAAGCTCTGGTGATTTGCTTTTATGACTGATGATTTTTTTAGGAACTCTAAATTTTAAATATAAATTAAAAAAAAATAACCTACATTACTATTACGTCAACAACAACAACAACAACAAAGAGCACTACTACTACTACTACTACTACTACTACTACTACTACTACTACTACTACTACTACTACTACTACTACTACTACTACTACTACTACTACTACTACTACTACTACTACTACTACTACTACTACTACTACTACTACTACTACAACGACTATTCTGATCTTGCGGCCACTAATGCTACTAATTAATATTTCAACTGAAGATACTTTATACTTATACTAATGTATCTTTTACCGTATATTTTATTGCGTTCTTTTCCTCAATTTCTGATATAATAGAATAGTATAAACATGGATGTCGCAGTACACACATATAACAATCATACCGAATTCGTAAAAAAACGAAGACAAACGCGATGTGAAGGGAATTAAGTAAGTATTAAATAGGTCAAGATAATGAATGACAGAATGGCTTGCAGTGCATTTAATACCGTCACAAAGAAAAATATCGGGACATACGAGATGGCAATAATCACGTGTCTTTCTTGGGGTCAATGACCGAGACTATGGTGCAATTTATTTTTCTTTTTAAAAACTAAAGGGGGTCATTATTAAGATAAATGGCCAAAAACGTATAAAAAATGTAGATTTCGTTAAAACCCGGTGTTGTTTGGAAACTGCGATAATTAGAAGAAAATAAAAGAAAGAGTAGAATATGCCGTTGGTATTTTCTCATATGTTGCCACACAGTAATGGTATTGTGAACCTGATATAAATTGTGAATCTCCATTCTAACGTAAAAGGTGGAGTTTTAAGGTCATGATACCATAAATGCTCAAAGAATTCTGACACTCTTCGATCCAAAATCTCCCAATGTAATGAAAGCTGTGAATAATTGACTTACATCTATATTGTTTATCGTCTTCATGGTTAACGTTGAAGAGATGGAGCTAAAAACTTACCGTTGTGAAGTCGCGCATAATCCGCAGAGTTTTTGTTAATAAGGAGGAAATATATGATGTCGCACTCGATTCTAAACAATCCACGCTTTTATCTATTCTAAGCTTAAGCAAATGTAACATCAAGTAGTGAGTTTTACCCACAGCACAGTCATGATGGCCAATAGGATTTTCCAAGGTTGTTCATTGTTTTAACTATAATTATACTTCAGTAGACTTTCCTGATGGGGCAATACATTTTTATAACATTATGGTTGATTTTATTGAGAGAAATCATTGTGAATATGGTTTCGCTTGAGTCGACGACCTGTGGCAATGACCAAAACACCTCTGTACCGAATAGTCTCGATGGGTAAGTAAAAAGTAACGGCTGCAGCTAGTAATA
This sequence comes from Elysia crispata, assembly GCA_033675545.1. NCBI lineage: Eukaryota > Metazoa > Mollusca > Gastropoda > Plakobranchidae > Elysia > Elysia crispata. The sequence continues at coordinate 54,296 of JAWDGP010003537.1, forward strand.
AATGGCTGTGTATGAATATTATTAATTGGGATAATCAAACCACGATAAGAATAAACGATTATAGAACCCGTTTTAAATCGCAGAAAGAAAACGTTTATCTGCAAATCGCTAGCAGCAAGACTAACTGCTTGTGACGTCAGAGCATTATGTAGAATGGTGTTGGTAGCTGCCAGTTGCTTCATGTAGTCAGACCTTCAAATATGGAGACAAAGAAGAACAAAAGAGAGAGACAGACAGACAGACAGACAGACAGACAGACAGACAAACAGGGGACAGGAGGGAGAGAGAATATATTAGAGTGACAGAAGAGATAGATAGCGAGATAGAAACAAGGACTAAGAGATAAACTATTCAGAGGAAAAGAAAAAGAGAGAACATATAAGAAAAATGGAATGCGCTTACTTTATATTATAACTATATGCGTATTGCTTGTTCATTTCAAACATCGTGCCAAAAATAGAGTAGGTTAATTGCCCAATGGTGTTTTATCTCAATCCAAGTAAGATGGCGGAAGTTAGAGGAGTGGTTATGCTGCAGTAACAATGAAAACTGACTGCTATTAAACTCTCATGAATAGAGCTGAATCAATATATAAATGCTACTGCAAAGTTGAACCAAAGTAACAAAGAGCATCTTTCTGTCATAATACAGAGATCTACTATTTACTTGATAAATGACAAACCCTGGAAATACATTCTAAAGATAAAGATTTATTGAATATTTTAAAAGAAATTGTAATATTTAGATAAGACTAGTTTTACTTCTCAAGTGTGGCATGGAGAATAGCCAGAAAGTACTTTTAACTCGCATTTTCGTCACCTTTCTTATATCTCTGGAGGTATCCTCAATGTCAACTCGTGAAGAGGAAGGTAAGGACACAATTGTTCTAGAGATTTGATAGCTTCTCTAGGCTTTTTGATTATCTATGCCCTCCTAGATTGTAGAATAGTCCTTTACCATTTCCTAACCTTTGTACCATTTTCTTTTAATTTCTTGAATAATATAAGTTCAAATTCAACATATGAAACAATTTTGATGGTTTTTTTATTTGGAAAGAAAAGATTGATAAATACAAAATGGCACCATTTTTCATGTGTAATTTATTAATTGACAAATTTGCCATTAAGTCTGCTTGTATTGCTAAGGCTGATATTATTGCAGAAGAGATAGCAATAAAAAAGCTGGATACAAAACATAAGATTTGTTCACGTAAAGAAGAAGCATTAGTTTTTTTAGGCAAATTGGTTAGCATGCGTTTACTACTGCCAAACGGCGTTTAAAAAAATGGAAAAATCCCTTATTTTGCCACAGGGGGAGAGACTTATTGGCGAGGTTTAAAAAATAACTTTTAAATGATTTGTAAATGAGCTATTTTTTATTATTATACACGGATAATAGTCTGACATTAATTTGTTATCGCGAAGAAATTTTATGTTTTTTTCCACTCTTGATGTCAGAATGGATGATAAGCTGACCAGAGTAAAGGCCTGAAGCCTTGCGTTGGAAATAACTTGAAACCAATGAATAAGAACGTTCCAAACTGCGTATCAAACCTCCGGCTCTCAGTGTTTTGTAAGAAAAACAAAAGTTTTCGAATAAAAAAAAAGCCGGTAGAAAAAAGAAATAAAGAGGAGTGAAAGAGTTTTGGTAAAAGGATATATAGTTGTACAGAGAAAGAGAGTGAGATTGAGAGTGAGGAAGAAAAAAAAACCGTTTGATGTGCCACGTAATTCAAACATACGCACATTACGGCCTTCACATTAAAATGTTTTAAAATAACCCTATTACACTTATATGGTTAAGTAGGTATCTTCAACTATTGAGTTATATTGAAGAGTAAATTCTACCGGATTCCCAGTTGCCATTATCTTATCGATCACCCCACCTTTCACTAGGGCCTCTTGTATGTCACACTCCCAGTTCTCATTATCGTATCAGACACCCCACCTTTCACTAGGGCCTCTTGTATGTCACACTCCCAGTTCTCATTATCGTATCAGACACCCCACCTTTCACTAGGGCCTCTTGTATGTCACACTCCCAGTTCTCATTATCGTATCAGACACCCCACCTTTCACTAGGGCCTCTTGTATGTCACACTCCCAGTTCTCATTATCGTATCAGACACCCCACCTTTCATTAGGGCCTCTTGTATGTCACACTCCCAGTTCTCATTATCGTATCGGACACCCCACCTTTCATTAGGGCCTCTTGTATGTCACACTCCCAGTTCTCATTATCGTATCGGACACCCCACCTTTCACTAGAGCCTCTTGTATGTCACACTCCCAGTTTTCATTATCGTATCAGACACCCCATCTTTCATTAGGGCCTCTTGTATGTCACACTCCCAGTTCTCATTATCTTATCGATCACCCCACCTTTCACTAGGGCCTCTTGTATGTCACACTCCCAGTTCTCATTATCGTATCGGACACCCCACCTTTCACTAGAGCCTCTTGTATGTCACACTCCCAGTTCTCATTATCGTATCGGACACCCCACCTTTCACTAGAGCCTCTTGTATGTCACACTCCCAGTTCTCATTATCGTATCGGACACCCCATCTCTCACTAGGGACTCTCGTATATCACACTCCCAGTTCTCATTATCCCTTCGATCACCCCACCTTTCTCTAGAGCCGCTCGTATACCACACTCCCAGTTCAAATTTTAGCTTTAATCACCCCACCTTTCACCAGGGCTTCTCGTGGGAGTTCAACTGGTGCTCGACTATTCAAACCCTGACGCTCGTGTTCGAAGGGAGGCAGATTCCAACCTACCAGACCACCTGAGCTTTCTGGTCCCCACGGCCGAGGGGGATGTCACCCTCCACATGAGACGGTCCAGGTTGTTACCGACCAGCATGTTGAACTCGAACGTCACCAGACTTTTCTCACAGGTTCTTTCTCATTTTATATAATAACTATAAAATCATAAAACTAGAGACCAGTTTATATAGTTTTGAATTTTTTTATCCATATATATATATATATATATATATATATATATATATATATATATATATGATGACAGACACTAGCTTTGGCGTATTTCCCATAAGTATGTATGAGCGGAGAAGGTTTTTTCTGGTTTTTTTTTTTTTATAAATGAAGGCTTGATTACTGTTAAAAACAAACGTTAAAAGTGTGATTGATTTATACTATAAGGAAAGCAATGCACGCCATACCCATCTCTCTCTTCTCTCCCTCTCCTCAAAAAATAGAGTTGTATGCTTTTAGACCTATTTCGATTTTTGCTGTTACGTGAATGATGAGATCCGTCCTGCCTCTTGAACCAAAACTTAACACACACAGAAATATCGAGAAGGAATATTTACCTCTCAGTTATCTTCTGATGGTGAGTTTGCAAAACATCCACATACAGAGAGAGAGACAGAGAGAAAAGGGGGGGGGGTATGTATTTACTACCTGTAACTCAATAGGTTTGAATATCTTTAGCAAATAGATGAAAAGAATTCCAGTTAGAGATTGGAAAAATAACAAAACAAAAGAAAAAAGAGGCACATAATTATTGCACTGCGGGGTACAGACCGTGGATACATAGACACCAGCATTGCCAGAGACACCTTTGCCTAAAGACTGCCAGTCCCTGAGAGAGAAGAAAACAAGGCCAAGACACCAGCATTGCCACAGACACCTTTGCCTAAAGACTGCCAGTCCCGAGAGAGAAGAAAACAAGGCCAAGAACACTTGCCATCTTCGTTCATTTTCCTTGTCAACAGAAGATCTTTAGGTAAAAACCCAGTAATATTTGGTGACCCCAAAACCCGCATACTGTTTTATGTACTACATAGATCTAGATCTAATCAACGTAAGTTCCAAATTTAAATCTTCGAACATTTAATTGGAAAGTTGCGCTAAAACTGCCTACATTATGGATGCCATGTCCAGCGGCGTGGTTTGCTAAAGCGGAGGCTTAGTTTGCCTTAAGAAACATTGCATAGGATGATCATGTGGTCTCCTCCTTTGATAATGCAACACCTTCACGTGCATTGTCTAGCAGCACGAATTCTGCCCACACTAACAAGGCTTCAAGGTTTCCTAACATCTGCGTTTGGCATGACGGGGGCTGAACGAGCATCAGCCTTGCTAAACTTTCATGGGCTTAGACGATGCCAAGTCTTCTCAACTTATGGAAAACACATGCTTTCACTTTTTGGGATAACACACACCCTATTTTCTTTTCACAATTTAGCCGTCACTTCCACCGCAGCTTTCCCCTGCGCCATTCCAACAAGCAGCGTGGAGGACCAGGTCAACATCGTCTGTATCTAACACTGCCGTTTTGGAACCTCTGCACGAAAATATTGCCCCATTTGCCCAAAATTTCCCGGCTTCAAGAGAAATAGAAATCAGGGAATCACCAGTGCACGCCAGCAGTATTGTATATCACTACCTGGTCTGCACGATTCGCAATTCTTTATCGTCTATGGTGTTTCCGGGTGTCATCAGATACCCATGCATCCACAGGATATCAGAAAAAAAATTCTCTTATCACTCCTTTTGGTCTACACAAGTTCCTGAGAATCCCTTTCGGCCTAAAAACGGTTTCCAAGCGTTTCAATGAATCATAAATTATGTTTTCTAGTGTGAACTGTGCCAGGAACTCCTTGAAGGAAGGACATGTGGTTGATATCCAACTAATTTTTTAAATGATAAAAAGACCAGACTAAGGATCAAACTCCAAATATGCGTGCTTCGCAAATAAAATTCTTAGGTCATCAAATGTCCTTATACAGAACAACTACACTTCCTTCCAAAAACTAGATTAGCTTATCCATCCTCAACGGAACTTAATGCAACACTGAGATTACAAAAAAAAAATCATTAAAGAAAAAGTAATAACTTTAAAAAAGACCTGTGTGGCAACTAGATTGTTATGGACCTGAGAGCCGTATTTAACTAAAAAGCGTACTATTTTTTGTGACTATCTCGTCTTTTAACTGTTCTGCTTGGTTGCCCAGAATGTCGCTGTGTACACCGACATTGGTCGACACGCGTCCATGATTGTGAGGAGGACTGGAGGCGACTACACTTTGGTGAGTTGTCTCCGTATAGATCTGGAAGACTGGAGGCGAGTACACTTTGGTGAGTTGTCTCCGTATAGATCTAGAAAACTGGAGGGGAGTACACTTTGGTGAGTTGTCTCCGTATAGATCTAGAAAACTGGAGGGGAGTACACTTTGGTGAGTTGTCTCCGTATAGATCTAGAAAACTGGAGGGGAGTACACTTTGGTGAGTTGTCTCCGTATAGATCTAGAAAACTGGAGGGGAGTACACTTTGGTGAGTTGTCTCCGTATAGATCTAGAAAACTGGAGGGGAGTACACTTTGGTGAGTGGTCTCTACATAGATCTAGAAGACTGGAGGGGAGTACACTTTAGTGAGTTGTCTCTACATAGATCTAGAAGACTGGAGGGAAGTACACTTTGGTGAGCCGTCTTTACATAGATCTAGAAGACTGCAAGGGAGCACACTTTAGTGAGTTGTCTCTACATAGATCTAGAAGACTGGAGGAAAGTGCACTTTGGTGAGTGGTCTCTACATAGATCTAGGAGACTGGAGGCGAGTACACTTTGGTGAGTGGTCTCTACATAGATCTAGAAGACTAGAGGTGGGTACACTATGGTGAGTTGTCTCTACATAGTTTTAAAAAACTAGAGGCGAGTGCACTATGGTGAGTTGTCTCCATATGAGCCTAACGAACTGGATGCTGACTGATCGTTCATTGATTTCTGATATGTAAGAAGCAATAGGGTGTATATACGATGGAGCCACGAATTATGAAATTAAAAGCCTGAAAAGAAACGTCAGCAATTATTGAATACATTTGGGAAGACTTGCAGGGTGGATAAAAAGAGAACCGAATGTCTATATGCTATAAAGTGTGATCGAATATGACATTCTAATCAGAATATTCTGAGTGACCCTTAGTATATGTTGACCGCATTATTCATGCGTTTTTGTAAATCCAGAAGCAGTCAATTTTGAATCTATTGTCTCAAGCTAACTGTAAACATTGGATGAAGTAAGAAAAAAAAACTAACAAACCTAAAGAATTAAAATCAATTGGCAAAAAATTCCTGGTTTTCCGCGTATCTATAATTTTGTGTTTGGCATATTAAAGTGAAAACACATATGCAGAAGAGAGTGTTCTGTTGATGCTTTCATAGCCAATTTCCTTACGTGTTAGATTGTATACTTTTTGTGCAGTTGGCGGAGGTACTTACATTTTTAACATTGTACATTGTCTAGTACTCTCTCTGACAATAAATCCGTATATTTCATAGTTTGGTCCTGTACCTAGGAAACTTCATAACATGAGCAAAGAACGTAATGGAATTGGTTTACAACAGGTTCTAATACAGTGTCTCTAGATTTCTATATAAATATTTTGAAAGAAATATTATGGACTGGCAGATTTTATCTTTCAGTGCGAACATTGTCACATTCGTATGTAATGTTTTCAATTCCTCCAATTCCTCTCTCCAAGTAAAGAGCCGTGTGCAAAACACACAAGTTGGTCAAAAGAGAAACTACTCGTATGTGCACAAAATAAAATAGAAAACAGGTTATGCGCTTTCAATGTTAGATCCAAGGGACTTGTACGCAGAGCATGTAACTTGCACAGAAGAGCATTATATCTAGTTTGAAATCATATATAAAAAAAACCGAAACTTTCAGACGTAAGCATGTTGGCTCACAAGTATTAACCTACAATCAAGCTTCTATTTAACCTTTGAGGATGTGGATCGAAGTAAAATAATTTTTTGAATGCATGAAATATAGAAAAAGCTGCAGATCATTTACTAGGATCGGTTCAATCTTTGAATTTTCTATCTTTATTCTTCCAACCTCCTATCGAACCTGCTGATGCGTTGTTTGTGTACCCTCCAGAGAGGTTCATTCCACCACAACCTCACCGAGTGGCACATGGAACCCGCGGCCAGAGTCCGGCGCCAGACAGGAGGTGTGACGTCTCACCGGCTAGTGCGGGGTCGACCTAAGGTCAAGACAGTCTCCTTCGCTGGGGACGCCATAATCGATGATGAACGTGAGTTGGGCATGCGCACTAAGGTCCTCATCAGAGTTATGTATCTTTCTCGTACCCAACAGGTGTTGCTTTAGTAGAATCATTAAAAATGTACAAGTACGTCTCTCTCCAAAACTGTTATTTAATATATATATATATATATATATATATATATATATTTTTTTTTTTTTTTATGCGAAAGGAAATTTTAAGTCACTCCCTTCGCTGATTTTATTTTTTTTTAATGTTGGGACATTCGCCTTTTCAGTTTACCGTTTCCATTGTTTGATAGAATATTACGAGGAGCCATCAATATTCATCAGATGCTTTCCTTGAGTTTCACACATAACTGATGGTTCTATCTTTTGCTAACCCGAGAATACAGTGAAGCAAATAGAATTTCAATAAACGTAAACAAACTAGGCTATTTCAGTATTAAAATTGCATGTTTTTTGTTGCTACCTATCTTTGTCCTTAAAACATCACATTTGATCTCAGCTGCTGATCTTAGGTTGCAGGTGGATATAATTCTTATAACTCTATGGGTTTTAGGATTCTATATTCGATACGATATTTCAATTTGTTAATCCATTATTATTGCAAATACGCTTACCACCTCTGTCCAATTTATGCATGGTAAAACAACAAAAAGCACTAAAAAGGAATAATAATACTGGCACAGGATTGGTGCTGGGCAATAAATGCAGCCTATTTAAAGGTTATCAAGTTAAAAAATTAAAATTATTATGACTTTTTTGAAAATCAGTATTTCAAATTGATTCCACAAGAAAGGTAAAAATATCTCAATTTTGAGTTTTGAGGCGTGGCTCCGTCTATAGAGCTATTGATGGGAGACATGAAGGTAAAAGACAACTTGAATTCTTTGGTATTCCTGGAAAGTTTGAACCAATAGAAGACTTTGGCGAGATCCAATATATCATATTAAAATTAATACACACTTCTGTTGGTTCCCTAAGTCATGTATTGAATATCGAACAGCCCCTGTGGAAATCTTGAGTCTTGAAGAACGGAATCGTTATAGCTTGGAAAGATTGGCCAGACTACGCGGAAAGGGAGACAATCTCAACCAAAGGGCGGTAACCGGCCGTCCAAAGAAGACAAAGACCGGTGACAAGTCCAAGATGGCTGCTGTCGAGCACATTGTCGAGATGGTGTTTGTCGTGGATTATGCCGATTATGAAAGGTCACAATTTGCACATAAATAAAAATTGAATAGGCTTGTTCTTTGTTGTTTTGTAATTTTTTTAATTCGTGATTTCATTTAACCCGTCAGAACATTTCACAAGGTAACCTTGTCCCATCTTTGCCATCTTATTCCCCTCTCTACTCATTGATGACCATAGAAGCACGACCGCAGCTTTTTGGAATTGATCCATAAGGAAAATGATTAATAATTCTATATCTATTTCGGATAATTGATAAACATGTAGGAAAGTTTCCACAATGACACACGGGCACATTTGGTCCAGCTGGAACCAATCTCCCAACCTTTATAAATGGAAGTCACTGGGCAAAAGCTCTTATCTCTTGCGTGGCTGTGGAAACTTCCCCTGCAGGAGATTAAAAATCGACAAGCACCATCCGATCTCAATCGGCGTTAATTTCTGTGTTCTAAGCGTTCAGGTCATTTCAACTCAATGAAAGCTGTTGGATTTTAAAAAGTTTTCCCACTATCAAAGTATATTACTTTGATGTGACAATGTGAGACTTTAAATAGGTAAGCTATGACAATAATCCCTAGCTTACTGTATGTTACAGTTTTGCACAGACCTGCTCTTATTTTTCTTCCTTGTTTCTTCTTTTCTCTGTTCTTTTTCCTAACGATCTCTGCCCCTCGTTATAACTGCCCCGCACATCATTATGTCAAGCCTGCTTAAGACGCTTACTGCTGTCCCTCCCAGCCTCCTCAAATCGTGCTTGATCCTGCATCCTGTTGACCCACTTAAGATCTTCAAATATGTCTGCTTATGCTTTACAGATTTGTAAACTATTATGGGTCAAGCGAGGCTTCCAACGAGTTGACTGTGTGGTATACCTATGTGGCTGAAGGGGTGAGTCTTTGTCATGATGACAGTATGCTTAACTTTACTGGAGGGTATACATATGATTTTTAACACCCCTCAACTTTCAACTCTCTCTCTCTCTCTCTCTCTCTCTCTCTCTCTCTCTCTCTTTCTCTCTCACTCACTCTTTCTGTCTTTAATTATTCGTATTCTATATATTTTTGCTCATCTTTATATTTATCTCTACCAATTGCCAAGCCTACTTCGCCACGGTCTTTTCCATGTTACTGAATAATTCCTTCCTTTTTCAAGAGATTTCTCAATATCTATGTAAAACCTGTAGTATGAACTTGCCTATCTATCCACCCATTTTATCTATCTTTCTATCGGTCTGCCTGTCTTTCTATTTTCTTTCTCTTATATATCTACCTATCAAGACACCTACCTTTTTTAATCAATTTGTGCAGATACTTAGAAGCTACATAATATTATTCATTTTAATAGTGCCAACTTAACATCATTATTTCATCAATTAAAAAAAACAACCTAATGGTGCAAACAGGAAATTTCAGAACAAATACTCAGGGAATCTTCTAGGTTTTAAAAATTGTTTTCATTGATTTTTAAAAACAACTCTGCTATATTCTCCTCGGGCCAGATCAATATCCGCTACAGAACTATTATTGATCCTGATATTGTCATTGGCACCAAGGTCATCTTGCTGAAAGTCCTAACGGTCAGTTTTGGATAAAAATAAAGGAATCTATATATATGTGTGTGTGTATATTATATATATATATATATATATATATATATATTATATATTAAATGGGTAAAGTGCTAGACCAAAGTAGCTTTCTGATTTTTTAAAGATTTATCCATTTTTCTCACACCCATACCCACTCACACACACACGCACACACAAACACACACACACACACACACACATATATATATATATATATATAATTTAAAGAGCACTAATTAACTCTATTTAAAAACTTTTTCAAACGTTTCATCCCGTTTGATTGTATTTCTCAATTAATATTGTCGAGATCCTTGCAGAAAACTTAAGTAAAAAAATTCTGTAAAGACTTTCTAAGTAGTAACTGTTCGAAATATTTATGCATTACAATTCTCTTTAACGTCGGTTTCAGTATAGGGTAACTTTACTTTGGTCTATTATACTTGACCGAGAAATGGTTACATAATCCCATATTTTTTGCAGGCTTTAAACTAAAGAAAGTGAGCAGCAGTTTTCAATTTCAGACTGACGCTGAAGATGACTTTATAGAGGATTTAGTATCATCTGGCGCGTTTAATGGTGGTCAGGGTCTCGATGCTTTTAGAAACTGGATACAAGACGGGGCTAATGGGATTCCTAACGCTGATCATTACATGTACTTCACAGGGTATGTTCTAGAAACACAGTGACAGGTAGGTTAAAACATACTTAGCTATTGTCAAAGATAACCTTTTCTTAATAAAAAAAAAAAAAAAGATTCATGCGCACACAAACAACAAAATAAACATTATAATCATTACCAGAAGTCTGAGATTACAAAAAAATCGTATCATTGATGTAATCTTCATGAACATTGGCTTCATTGTTGTAACGAGATACTGAGCAAAATAGCGTAACTTTCATTTCTACAAAGGATACATCATGCTTTTTCTTAGTTTGAATAATGAATTATATAAGTTGTTATTACATTTTTTGTTTGAGAAATCTATAGAGTATTCAAAGCTTCTTTTTGCATTTTAAACGATAAACAGAATAAATACATTGTTGATCATAATTTTCACACCTCCCATTAATGAGATAATTAGCCCTTTATTTATGTGACAATGGTGAGACAAGAAGGGAAATTCATTACCTGACAAACTTTGCTGACAACATTCAGTAGCTCTCGAATACTCGAAATAAAAAGGGGAAAAAAAGCACGCTCCCATAATTCTTATCTCAACCACATTATTCAACCATTGGATGACTACCTCTCTTCGTAATCGAAAAACAAATCCGTACTTTTTTTTTTGTTTTTAAGCTTAAATACCTTGTTCTTTTTAACGCACTCTGCATCATTTACGTGACTTCGATAACTTTTATATTTAATTCTTTAGCAAGTTTTTATCTATCGACCGCTGTTCCGGGTTTAGAATAAAAGCAATGATTGGTTCAGCGATCCAAGTTATGTTAGACAAGAAATATCATGTGGTGAGTTCCTAGCGTCTATTTATGGTGTTACGCAAAGATGGCTGCTGTCCACCTTATAGTTTTCATCCTGCACAAAGTTGAGACTAGATCTAAAAAACGAATTGTAATGTTTTTTATATTTTTAATATATCCCTGTGTTAGAATATTCCAAAGCATGTATCTGCATGAGAGACCACGTAGTTTTCTCGCATCACATGGGCACGAAGTGAAACAAAAATATATTAATAAAGAGGACGTAATATTCTTTGCATTTTATATGCATGAATTTATTGTTTATAGCCCAGTAATACAACTTGGTCACCTTGCGTTGTCTCCATACTTTAAACTGTTCTCCTTTATTTCTCTGTCATGCAATCTGGGTCTGATGTGTAGGAAATTTTCCTTTCGGTTCATAGATGCGAAAACTGCATGCAAATTTCTCTGAGCGGAAAACTATTTTCTGAGTAAAATTTTAAGAAAATGAGGGAAGTACCTTCCATCAAACGCTTTTTTTTTCCTCCAAAATCATAATTCCGACATCGGACCTAGTAATTTTGGTTTTGAAGTATTTTCTAATTCTTCATGCTGTACGATTCTGGTTTGACCTAAAAGCTGCTAGTCCGAATGTTGTTTACATTACCAGGTTTAGTATCAGTGGAGCTGTCGGTATCGCCTACTTATCGCGAGTGTGTACGGCATCAGGAGTATCTATCACAGTAAACGATTTCTCAGCCTTCACTGCCGAGGTCGCTGCTCATGAGTTGGGACACAGGTGAGTCTCAACAAATTCAAGACATAAAACAAATAGGTATAAAATACAGAAAGGTATGAGATTAGTTTAGCAAGTCGTATCTTTCACATTTTGGACTGTCAGGTAGCAGGGAAAGATCCTGGCTTAGTTACCTAGCTGGGGAATTGGAAAGTTTCAGGTATGATCCCATCTAACTAGAATTGAACTGGACAGAGAGTTGCCATCTTTCCTGAGATCTTGGGAGGGGGAAAAATTAAAGAACAGAATACTTTGATAATCTCCGTTTTTTTGTTTTTTGTTTTGTTTTTTTTTCCCTTTCTTTAGGCTAAACACGAAAAAAATCTGCTTATTTTAAATATTTCACGGGTCATGTTATTGTAAGTAAAATCTTTTGCATTCATTGAATCCTCAGGTTATACATTTGTTTGATGCTGGAATTATTTTCTATTTTAAGTCTGTCGGCATTACATGATGGCAACAGTCCAGGCTGCTCGGATTCTACTATGAACATTATGAACGCCATCTCCTCATTGCCCATCCCATCCTCAGTTAGAGGGAACCCATGGAGGTTTTCCTCATGCTCTATATCTTTTTTCAAGTCTTACCTAGACGGGCAAGTATTAATGTATCTGTATAATCATTTTGTGACTTCTTGCTGTATTGTATATCTTCAGTCAAGATCTATCTGAGTCGGCAGGTGACAATTTTTCTTTGCATGTAGATTTCATGTTACATATACAGTGTATAGCTTCAGTCAAGTACTACCTGAAGGCCCAGGTAACAGTCTATCTTAGTATGTGAGATTTCATGATATAATACATACTTGTAGCTTCAATCAAGTTCTTCTTGAAGGGGCAGGTAATAATTTAGACTTCATGTTACAATGTATAGCTTCAATCAAGTTCTACCTGAAGGTATTTAACAATTTAATGATCTTTGAATGTGATACTTAATGTTACAATGTATAGCTTCAATCAAGTCCTACCTGAACGCGTGTAACAATTTAATGATCTTTGAATGTGATACTTAATGTTACAATGTATAGCTTCAATCAAGTCCTACCTGAAGGCATGTAACAATTTAATGATCTTTGAATGTGATACTTAATGTTACAATGTATAGCTTCAATCAAGTCCTACCTGAACGCGTGTAACAATTTAATGATCTTTGAATGTGATACTTAATGATACAATGTATAGCTTCAATCAAGTCCTACCTGAAGGCATGCAACATTATAATGATCTTGGAAAGTGAGAACTCATGTATAGCTTTAATAAAGTCTTTCCTGAGGGGGCAGATACCAATTCATCTTTGTCCGTGAGACTTCATGTTATCCTGTGTTGCTTTAATCAGGTCCCATCTGATTCGGCAAGTAACAATTTATGTCAAACGAAAATAATTTAGGAGCAATGTAATTTATTCTAAAGAACAATAAATGTATTCTTTTTTAATTTGTAAAAGGTAGTCCTTATAATGCTTTACAACTTTAACACAATTTTATGTGAGCAGTCTACAAATTATTTCATCTTGCATGTGGAACTTTCTGTCTTATTGTGGAGCTTTAGTCAGAGAGTAACTGGAAATATGATAAGAAAATGTTATCATTCGCTAGGTGTCATTATTCATCAAATATTCAGTAAAGCTTTTTATTCCTGTACGTTCGTTCCGTCTCTATTTTGGAACAGGATTAATAACGTTTCAAAACTTTAAGTAGCATTACAGAAAAAAAATTATTCTTTTTGTTTTTAAAGAAAGGGATGCCAAATAGGATTATATCATTGGATTTCTGGGACAATCCAGCTTCAATCTTTGGCTGAATGAATATTGCGACGACCTGGTCGCCCTGGTTTTTTTTTTTTTTTAATTTTACCTTTGTCCAACAGCCCATCATTTCTCGTTGTGAACTTCCAATTTTTTTCTTCTCTCCCGTCGTGACCAGTTACTCGTGCACAGAGCCGTCCAACACCGGAAGCACTGACGCCTTGCCGGCCCCTACAGGCGATGCCAGAGCTGGGATAGCACTGGACAGAGATGACCAGTGTAAACTGTTCTTCGAAAGCAGCTCAAGCGGATATTGCAGTGTGAGTTCCCATATCCTGGAAGATGTTCTAAACTTATAAGTGGGCAAAACCTCACCTGTGGTACAGCTTTAGAGTCGAAGATGGGATCCAAAAGATACATCTAGGAAAGAGAATTGGCATTATAAAAAGTTGATAGGCAGTCTAAGTTTCCATGTTATATATTTTGGGATAGAGTATATCACTGGAACCTAGGACCAACAACTGTGATATTATCACGTAACGAATCATTTCGGTTAAAATTGTAGACAGAAAGGAGTAAGTAAATAAAATGTAAGCGGCTATTCGTGATGACTAGAATGGAAGAACTTCAAATACTAGTGGGTGCAAGAAATTCAAGGGAGTTGCTCCTTACAGACAAGAAGGTGACAATCAGAGTATGGATTTACAAATTTTAATTTAATATATTAACAAACATAAAGCCAAACAATTTCAGGTTAAAGATCTTTAACTCATCCATCTTTCTCCTTATATTTTCAGTATAATAACAATTTTCAAGTTTTTAGAATTATTACAAAATTGTTGATAATTAATTCTCTTGCCTCCCTCTGCCTTTTTTTCTTTTTTACTAATATTGTTATGACATCTTATCTTTCTCCTCATCCTCATCAAGACAAGCATTGTCACAAGCTGCTATTAACAATTTATCTGGTTATAAATGAAGAATCAACCATCAGTTTTTACATATATTATGAGTCAAACTAGATAACCCAAAGCTTGAAAGATAAAGAACATCCACTCTACAAGAAAGTGAGCTTCCACTATCTTTTAGGATAGTTACTAAAGATACATCTTAGAACTGAGTGCCATGGAAAATTCTTCTTGTGTTTTGCTACAAGACTTTTATGTTTTTATTTTTCAAAGTCTACATGAGGACTGTACAAACATATGCATATTTTTAAGATATGGGCAAACACTTTTTTTCATTTTAAAATTTTGCTGCCCCAATATTTGAAAGTTGTTCAAAACAATGTTCAAACTTGTGCTATCTCCAGAGTGTGCAGAACAATAATGGTGGAGAAGGCAACCTGTGTAGCGGCATGTACTGCACCAACCCATCGTCTCCAGGGAGCTGTAGAGCCATGATTCCACTAGAATATACCAACTGTGGCTCTGGAAAGGTGGGGCTTTTCTTCTTACCCGATGAACTCCTAAAATAGCACAACAATGACGAGGCAATAGTTCTCAAAGCCCTGGGAGTTTTGAGAACTTTCAGTCAGACAAAAGATTCACGCTAACCAATCAATGTAAATTAAATATCTAACATGAAACTGTGTTAATATAAACAGCCGTGAATTTGCCTCTATAAAAACGCAGAAAGAACATAAAAAGAGCAAACAAAAATATGAAATAATGAAATTATTTATACCAAAGTAATTGTATTACTATTTTATTTTAAAACCTTTGTGTTGCCCAGATATTCTTGGACAAAACTTTAGCAAAAATCAAGAAATTTAAAAAATCATGTATATCTATTAACATGTTAACCTCTTTCTTCCTCTCTTTGTCCATACCTTCTACTTCATAGACCAGTTGCTATTGTGGGAAACAATAACTCACCAATGCTGCCTTAATCTCTATTTACCACTCCATTAACATTGTCTCTAGCATGTGTGTCCTCCTCTTTCGTTGTGCTTATCGAACCACCAACTGATACTAACTTGTCTCCTGCCCCTAGTGGTGCCGAACGGGTTTCTGTCTCGACGAAGGAGTGGAGCCAACCAACCCTCCCGCACCCCCACCAGGGCCAGAGACAATCTTCGATTGTATCCCTTTCCTCCTGAGACTGGACTTCTTTGGATTGTTGTCCTGTTTGAGGTAATGCTCAGAAGCAGTTCTGGGAGTAAACTGAAGACTTCCATTTGGAAATATACAGCCTCTGCAACAGCGCTGACCTTAGTACATAACTTTCTAAAATATTAGCGGAAAACGAAACAAACTGGAGGGTTTCAGGGGTACGCGGAGATTATTGAAAGTTCAAGGCTATGCTAGTTGTACAACCCTTCACTGGAGTAGATCGATCTTCGGGCTGCCAGTGGCCCGTTAGGCAGCGCATGAAAATGTCGGTGAGAGTGAGACTTTGTAATGGGCAGCATTGCAGATATTTGGAGTTGGTTGGACATTAAGTAAACCATGAAAAGTCATATCAGGGTTTGGTATAATTTTTCAATGTACATGTTCAACAATGTACATGTTGAAAGAAGAACATGGAGAATAGACATAAATGTATGTGGTCAAATATTGGTACGACAAGCTTTTCTATCACATGAATGCTGCATATGTATGTGGTGAATATTGGTCAAGTAATATTTGAAAACCTACTTCATAAAAATTTCTTAATAAAAATATTGTTAACATTTTATCCGGATATATCTCAAGCCTGTGAGTAACTATCAATTGAGATTTAAGAACTGTTATCACGATGATGTAATTTTATGCCCCTCTTTTCCACAGAGATGTCTTGTTCGGCTGATAAGTATTACCAAAACTGACATAGTTTCAGGAAGTGTGCCAACACTTTGACAAAACAAGTCTCCAAGGTTTATATATTTCAGAATAAAGCATAATGTATTGTCTTTATGATGATGATCATGATGGTGTTTCTTCTTATTTCTTGTTTCTTTTTTATACGTGTTACTTTGAAGTCATTTTACAATTTTAAATCATGTTCATGTAATTAAGAGAGTTTGTGATACAAAACTAAAACCAAGCTATAAAAACTGAACATTTTAGAAATTCGGTGGTAAGTAAGGCTGCATAAAATGTATACCAGTAGAGCTACCCAAGGAACTTACATACCTTACATCATACATACATACATACATACATACATACATACATACATACATACAAACATATATACTAGTAGAGGTTTCCAAGCCACATACTTACATGCATTATATACATACTTACATACATTCTACTATATATGCCTAAAGTACATAAATACATACATACGCAAATAAATACCCAACTATTAGGGAAGTTTCTTAAACCTTATTTCCTGAAACTGTTACAGGCAGCGGTCGTTTACTTTGGCAAACTAGTTCATTATTGATGATCGGAACAAGAATGCAGTGTATGGGTTGGATCTGGCCGCTGTTTTAGATCTCTAGAGTCTATCGCGCAGGTTTCGGTTGACAGTAGGAGTGAAAATCAATTTTAGGCTTTGTATACAAAATTGATAACTTATGTAAATCAATTCAACTACTATCTTCCTAATAAATTGCAGTTAATAGTACTGCTATTGATGGTTAAGGCAACTGGAGTGATGACCTGAGACACATTTAATCATGTACATACTCCCTCCTCTAATCCCCCCCTCCCCATTAAAAAAAGAAAAGAAACAATAAAAAATGAACTGTTGACAAAGAAAAGGTTTTTGTGTATGTGTGTGTTAAAAAGAGAGACAAAGAGAAAAGGGGATAGAGAGAATATGATGTGAAGATACACTATGGACTTTGAAAAAGAAAGAAATACTGCCCAAGCAAGGGCAGATATTTTTAGTTCTTTCTTTCTTTCTTTTGATTGATACTGTCTGTGTTACATGTACACATGTGTCAGCTTTCAAGCCTGTGACAGCAATATAACTATATTTTTTTATTTTTTTAACACCATATTTTGCTCCTTTTGTTTTCTATTGCTTCAATCGAAGGTTTGGATGATGTGATAAAAATATATGCCGAAGAGGATTAAATAAAGAGTGATATTGACAGAGAGCAACACCTTTAAAAAAAAACCCTGTAGTGTAAACATATTTGAAAGATGGAATTTCATCAAAGACATTCTAATTTTTTCTGCCTTCACGCGAAAAAAAATAATTTCAATTTCTCCAAACATTTTTCTCAAGTTTACCCTGGGCCTTGTCGGGTAAGTTAAAGTGTGGCAAACTGACTAGTTAAACCTCCTCCAAGTTTACCCTTCTCGGGTAAGTGAAAGGGTTGCAAACTGACTAGTTAAACCTCCTCCAAGTTTACCCTTCTCGGGTAAGTGAAAGGGTTGCAAACTGACTAGTTTAATCTTCTCCAAGTTTACCCTCCTCGGGTAAGTTAAAGTGTTGCAAACTGACTAGTTTAATCTTTTTCAAGTTTACCCTCCTCGGGTAAGTTAAAGTGTTGCAAACTGACTAGTTTAATCTTTTTCAAATTTGCCTTCCTCGGGTAAGTTTAAGAGTTGCAAACTGACTAGTTTAATCTCCTCCAAGTTTACCCTTCTCGGGTAAGTTAAAGGGTTGCAAACTGACTAGTTTAATCTTCTCCAAGTTTACCCTCCTCGGGTAAGTTAAAGTGTTGCAAACTGACTAGCTTAATCTTCTCCAAGTTTACCCTCCTCGGGTAAGTTAAAGTGTTGCATACTGACTAGTTTAATCTTCTCCAAGTTTACCCTCCTCGGGTAAGTTAAAGTGTTGCAAACTGACTAGTTTAATCTCCTCCAAGTTTACCCTTCTCGGGTAAGTTAAAGGGTTGCAAACTGACTAGTTTAATCTTCTCCAAGTTTACCCTCCTCGGGTAAGTTAAAGTGTTGCAAACTGACTAGCTTAATCTTCTCCAAGTTTACCCTCCTCGGGTAAGTTAAAGTGTTGCATACTGACTAGTCTGAACTTTTCTAATTTTACTCACCTGAGGTATACTGATGAGTCCGAACTTTTCCAAGTGTAACTTCCATGGTTATGACAAAGTGTTGCATACTGACCAGTCTGAGCTTCTCCAAACATTGTATTCAAGTTCTTCTCTTGGCTTAAGCTATATTGCTGACCAGTCCCAACTTCTTCAATGTGCGACTCTCCGGGTATGTTAAAGTGTTAAACTTCTTCCAATATGATATTCAAGGTTTTACTAGTCTCATATGTTAAAATGTTCGATACTAACCAATCTGAACTACTGCTCCAACCATTGCATTCAAGTTTCCCTTTCTCAGGTACATGAAAGTATTGCATAGTGACCATCGTATTAATTCGCCTCCTCGGGTATATTTAAGTGTGGCATACTGACCAGTCTGAGCGTCTTTAACCATTGTATTCAAGTTTTTACTCCTCTGACATGTTAAAGTGTTGCATATTGACAAGTCTAAACTTTTCCTTATACTGTATGGAAGTTTTCCCTTCTCAAATATATTAAAGTGTTCCATACTGACCAATCTGAACTTTCCCAATCATTACATTCAAGTATCCTCTCTTGGGTCGATTAAATTGTTGGTTACTGACCAGTTTGAACTTCTCCAAAGTTAAACTCTCCTGGTATGTTAAAATATTGCATATTTACAAGTTTGAACTCAAGTTTACCCTCCTCTGGTATACTAAAGTGTTTCATACTGACTAGCTTAATCTTCTCCAAGTTTACCCTCCTCTGGTATACTAAAGTGTTCCATACTGACTAGCTTAATCTTCTCCAAGTTTACCCTCCTCTGGTAAGTTAAAGTGTTTCATACTGACTAGCTTAATCTTCTCCAAGTTTACCCTCCTCTGGTAAGTTAAAGTGTTTCATACTGACTAGCTTAATCTTCTCCAAGTTTACCCTCCTCTGGTAAGTTAAAGTGTTTCATACTGACTAGCTTAATCTTCTCCAAGTTTACCCTCCTCTGGTAAGTTAAAGTGTTTCATACTGACTAGCTTAATCTTCTCCAAGTTTACCCTCCTCTGGTAAGTTAAAGTGTTTCATACTGACTAGCTTAATCTTCTCCAAGTTTACCCTCCTCTGGTAAGTTAAAGTGTTTCATACTGACTAGCTTAATCTTCTCCAAGTTTACCCTCCTCTGGTATACTAAAGTGTTCCATACTGACTAGCTTAATCTTCTCCAAGTTTACCCTCCTCTGGTATACTAAAGTGTTCCATACTGACTAGCTTAATCTTCTCCAAGTTTACCCTCCTCTGGTATACTAAAGTGTTCCATACTGATCTTTCCGCAGTTCTCCAACCATTCTAATCAAGTTTTCTCTCTTTGGTTTTGCTAAAATTTTCTATGCTAAGTGATCTGATCTTCTTCAAATATTGTATTTAAGTTTCGTCTTCTCGGGTATGTTAAGTGTTCTATTCTGACTGGTCTGAACTTCTCCAAATATTGCATTCGAGTTTTACCATCTTCGGTTATGTTAAAATATTGCATACTATCTACGGACGAGCTGATGTAAGGCTGCGAAAGACCAAGGTGAGACTTCTATTATAACCTCGAAAACTGACCTCACTAGGATTATCGCGTTACCAGCTCATGAAACTTGCAAGACAAGATGGCAGTCGAATACTTATGGAAGATTTACCCCAATACTTTTGGTCATTTAATTAAACATAATTGCTTGCCCCTCACCCCCAACCTTAAGAGATTGGCAGGGTTTTATGAATTTTCGCATTATATCATGAATAAAACTAATATACAAGAAAGAGTTTCTAGATGGAAAGTGATAGATAAAGCATGCAAAGCCTGCCTTGAGCGACAAAGGAATGGAAAGGCAATAGAAGTGTTTCTGATTCCCTTGACATAATACTTTTATATGCGATACTTGGTGTCAGACAAAAGTGCCCATAAAAGACTTTGTTCTTTGCCCCGCCTCAGAGACCATTCCATGAACATATACCAAAGGCACAATGTAAAGATCATTAAACTGTTAACTTAAGAGGATCAGCAAAATATCCTAAAATAAGAAAATGGTATCACCTTGATTCTACGTACCACAACAAATTTCTGGAGTACTGAATTAACTGAGACATTCAAATACCGAGACTTATCCTCCATTCCTAAATCTTAGCATCTCATTTGATTAAACACTGTAAAAACGTTGTAAGACGTTCAGAAAGCTTTCTTCATTAGATAATGAAGTTGCCTATCGTAAATTTGTAAAATAGGGTTCATAGAAACATCATTTCTGCCACACCTATTACTATTACGTTCCACAAGTTTCATTTACTCCAACAATAACAATTTAGTCTAGTCATCAACTTATATGGTTCAGACACATACAAATTAGTATAGTCTCCTTTCTATCCCTATCTTTCTACGGCACTGCCTGTGCCTTTTAGCATGCCTGTCTCTCTCATCGAATTTTCCTTCCTTCGCTCTCCTCTCATTCTCCATTTTTCTCTGAGAGTGAAAGGAAACTGTTAAAAATAAATACAATTTTGTAAAACTTTATTCCTTCCAAAAAAAGAGGGCCGTCTTCTTATTCATTTTAGACAAGGGCTAAGCGAGAAAAGGGATTCACAACCAAATATAAATGATTTCAAGTTCGACCTTTACTGCTGTCTCAAAATTAAGAGAAAATGGTTTTTCCCCCTTCTATTTGGTACTTTTCAGCACAGGAAAGTTTGGTGTAAAACAACTCCAGCTTTACATTGTGCGGAATAACATAGTTTCCCAACTTTAAACCGTGAGGGAAAATGCCCCCTTTAAGTGGATATTGTATCCAGCAGAAATACTTGGGATCGGACGTTCCTCCGAAATTAACCCAACAATTGTTTCCCTGACATCTATACAACACAAGTCCACCGTTTTATGAGTGTCGTTTTGTGTGAACTCTGCATAAAAGGTTTTGGATGTAATAAATGCAAAGGTTTCTTCTCTTTTTCGGCTGTGTGGTTTTTTATCAGATTTCCGAAGGTGACTGGGGTCACAGTTATAGTAATTAATTTAATGAGAAATTAATAGACCTCCGTATTGACCGAAGCTATTCATGATCATTGCAAATCTATACTACTTAATAAAATAAGCTAGATAAGCGAGACAAAGAGGGACAGGCAGATAGAAAGAAAGAGAAGCAGATATGTAGTGAGAGAGAAAGAGAAAAAGAGAGATGGGGGGAAAAAGTGGGTTAAAGAAGGCAGAAATAATTGCCCGAGGAAAAAAATGTTTTAATCGTAGCTTGCGCCGTATGATTAAAACGAAAGTAAAAGTCAAAGTATGGTCTTCAGGCAGATTCATAGTACAATGTCCTTGAACTAATACAGGTGCAGCAATAGCATCTTATAATTATACATAAGTGCGAACATTGATGAAAGTGATTCTCCTCTTTGATGAGGTAGCGATCCATTCTGCATTTGAGAGCTAAACTTTTTTGCCCAGAGAGGCAATCGACAGTTTAAAATTTGTTTTTGAAATCCATAAAAATTCCTTCTCGATTCGTTTTGATAGGATTTCATAAAACAACTGCGTCAAAAATAAATTTAATGTTGTTTTTAAACAAAACTTTACAAATGAAAATTTCTATTTTCTCCTAGAAGCTAGTCAGAATTGATTTCGGAATGAAGGATCAAGTAAAGGTCTTTTTGGTTTATATTTTTGCCACCTCTTTTTTGGATCTGGAGGTCTTTTCAATGCCAACACACCAAGGAGAAGGTAAGGACTCGCACGTTTTTATCGCCTTTTTCAATTTATTACCTATATTACTCTATTAGTTAGATATTAGCAAAAAATATTGGATTTAAAACAGAAAATGTACTAAGAAAACGCTTAAGGAAACAGTACTCTTTCTAAAAATCCTCTAGGCAAACAGACTTTCATATATAAGAATTATTAAAGAAGCATTAATCAGACTCTTTACCTTATCGAAGTCCTCAAATGTATTAAATAATCCAATGCAATTTCGTCGTACCTAATTTTTTGTTACTTTCAAGTTCAAAATTTTAAAGTGGCGAGTTCAACATATAGAGTGAAAGATAAGCCCAAGGGACCCTAACATATGACAACACACGCCACGAGACTGTGTTCTGAGCAACCATGGCCAAGTTAGGTATAAAGGCTTCATTGGTACAGAGATAAACAAGCTGCCAGGGGATAGATCTAGTTCTTTCATGACAGAAGTCGATATCCATTCAACCCGGTTGACTGAGGTGTCGCAATGAAGTAAGCCACTAAGGCTGATCTCACTATCTTATTTATTATTATCGACCAAGGGAATGGTAAACACTCTCTCTCTCTCTCTCTCTCTCTCTCTCTCTCTCTCTCTCTCTCTCTCTCTCACTGAGGTTGGGGACAGGGATCAGAGCGAATGAGGCGAGGGCTTTCAGGTTGAAAACCAAGGGCTTCCAAAATGTATGGGGCCACTTTTAGCACATTTTGCAATCACCGATGTTATAGTATCATAAAAAACTGATATCATATGATAAAGATGAACATAG
>JAWDGP010003537.1:82500-97500 GCA_033675545.1 Elysia crispata
TTCCTCATTGGACTTCAGGGACAGTCAAGTACCCAGAAACATAAGCTGGTGTGGATAGCATGAGAATTGAAGCAAACTAAGCTGTATGCTTTGGTGAAACCATAAGCTGGCGAAAAAAAAAATGTAAATTAATGCCTTAACATTTTGCCTTATGCATGCTCAAACATGATTTAATTAAAAACAAAATGCGTCTCTTTTGAACGGCAAAGTTCTCCCCATTTACAGTCGGAAGACAATGGTATAATATTAATTGATTAAAGATTTATCACCTACAGAGGATAGTTTTGATGCCGTTTCAAAACTCTAAGCTTTGGAGGGGAAAGATTGAAGCAAATAAAAGCTAGAAAATTTTGAAATTTTATTTATAGTTTATAGAACTATATAGAAAAAAAGACTGAAAGCGTGATAGTGTTATATAGAAAAAATACTGAAAGTGTGATAGTGTTATATAGAAAAAAGACTGAAAGCGTGATAGTGTTATATAGAAAAAAGACTGAAAGAGTGATAGTACTAAAATAATAGAATCAAGACTGAAAGCGTGATAGTGTTATATAGAAACAAGACTGAAAGCGTGATAGTGTTATATAGAAACAAGACTGAAAGCGTGATAGTGTTATATAGAAACAAGACTGAAAGCGTGATAGTGTTATATAGAAACAAGACTGAAAGCGTGATAGTGTTATATAGAAACAAGACTGAAAGCGTGATAGTGTTATATAGAAACAAGACTGAAAGCGTGATAGTGTTATATAGAAACAAGACTGAAAGCGTGATAGTACTAAAATAATAGAATCAAGACTGAAAGCGTGATAGCGCTATATAGAAACAAGACTGAAAGTGTGATAGTGTTATAAAGAAACAAGACTGAAAGCGTGATAGTACTAAAATAACAGAATCAAGACTGAAAGCGTGATAGTGTTATATAGAAACAAGACTGAAAGCGTGATAGTCTTATATAGAAACAAGACTGAAAGCGTGATAGTCTTATATAGAAAAAAGACTGAAAGTGTAATAGTGTTATAAAGAAACAAGACTGAAAGCGTGATAGTGTTATATAGAAACAAGACTGAAAGTGTGATAGTGTTATATAGAAACAAGACTGAAAGCGTGATAGTACTAAAATAATAGAATCAAGACTGAAAGCGTGACAGTGTTATATAGAAACAAGACTGAAAGCGTGATAGTGTTATATAGAAACAAGACTGAAAGCGTGATAGTGTTATATAGAAACAAGACTGAAAGCGTGATAGTGTTATATAGAAACAAGACTGAAAGCGTGATAGTGTTATATAGAAACAAGACTGAAAGCGTGATAGTGTTATATAGAAACAAGACTGAAAGTGTAATAGTGTTATATAGAAACAAGACTGAAAGCGTGATAGTGTTATATAGAAACAAGACTGAAAGCGTGATAGTGTTATATAGAAACAAGACTGAAAGTGTAATAGTGTTATATAGAAACAAGACTGAAAGCGTGATAGTGTTATATAGAAACAAGACTGAAAGCGTGATAGTGTTATATAGAAACAAGACTGAAAGCGTGATAGTGTTATATAGAAACAAGACTGAAAGCGTGATAGTGTTATATAGAAACAAGACTGAAAGCGTGATAGTGTTATATAGAAACAAGACTGAAAGCGTGATAGTGTTATATAGAAACAAGACTGAAAGCGTGATAGTGTTATATAGAAACAAGACTGAAAGCGTGATAGTGTTATATAGAAACAAGACTGAAAGCGTGATAGTGTTATATAGAAACAAGACTGAAAGCGTGATAGTGTTATATAGAAACAAGACTGAAAGCGTGATAGTGTTATATAGAAACAAGACTGAAAGCGTGATAGTGTTATATAGAAACAAGACTGAAAGCGTGATAGTGTTATATAGAAACAAGACTGAAAGCGTGATAGTGTTATATAGAAACAAGACTGAAAGCGTGATAGTGTTATATAGAAACAAGACTGAAAGCGTGATAGTGTTATATAGAAACAAGACTGAAAGCGTGATAGTGTTATATAGAAACAAGACTGAAAGCGTGATAGTGTTATATAGAAACAAGACTGAAAGCGTGATAGTGTTATATAGAAACAAGACTGAAAGCGTGATAGTGTTATATAGAAACAAGACTGAAAGCGTGATAGTGTTATATAGAAACAAGACTGAAAGCGTGATAGTGTTATATAGAAACAAGACTGAAAGCGTGATAGTGTTATATAGAAACAAGACTGAAAGCGTGATAGTGTTATATAGAAACAAGACTGAAAGCGTGATAGTGTTATATAGAAACAAGACTGAAAGCGTGATAGTGTTATATAGAAACAAGACTGAAAGCGTGATAGTGTTATATAGAAACAAGACTGAAAGTGTAATAGTGTTATATAGAAACAAGACTGAAAGCGTGATAGTGTTATATAGAAACAAGACTGAAAGCGTGATAGTGTTATATAGAAACAAGACTGAAAGCGTGATAGTGTTATATAGAAACAAGACTGAAAGCGTGTTAGTGTTATATAGAAACAAGACTGAAAGCGTGATAGTACTAAAATAATAGAATCAAGACTGAAAGTGTAATAGTGTTATATAGAAACAAGACTGAAAGCGTGATAGTGTTATATAGAAACAAGACTGAAAGCGTGTTAGTGTTATATAGAAACAAGACTGAAAGCGTGATAGTGTTATATAGAAACAAGACTGAAAGTGTAATAGTGTTATATAGAAACAAGACTGAAAGCGTTATAGTACTAAAATAATAGAATCAAGACTGAAAGCGTGATAGTACTAAAATAATAGAATCAAGACTGAAAGCGTGATAGTGTTATATAGAAACAAGACTGAAAGCGTGTTAGTGTTATATAGAAACAAGACTGAAAGTGTAATAGTGTTATATAGAAACAAGACTGAAAGTGTAATAGTGTTATATAGAAACAAGACTGAAAGTGTAATAGTGTTATATAGAAACAAGACTGAAAGTGTAATAGTGTTATATAGAAACAAGACTGAAAGCGTGATAGTGTTATATAGAAACAAGACTGAAAGCGTGATAGTACTAAAATAATAGAATCAAGACTGAAAGCGTGACAGTGTTATATAGAAACAAGACTGAAAGTGTAATAGTGTTATATAGAAACAAGACTGAAAGTGTAATAGTGTTATATAGAAACAAGACTGAAAGTGTAATAGTGTTATATAGAAACAAGCCAGCCCCGGTGGAAGTCCTCAGCCTGGAGGAGCGGAACCGTTACAGCACCCAGAGGTCAGCCCGACTGAGCGGAGAAGGGAATGAGGATAACCTAAGAGTGACCACTGGTCATCATCCGGACAGGAAGGTCACTGACCAGTCCAGCACAGCTACATTACAGCATGTTGTAGAGATGGCGTTTGTTGTCGATTATGCTGATTACGAGAGGTAAGAAGTGTTCAATTCAGTTTGAGTTTAAATTCAAGTGAATTGTCTTTTCCTTCAACTCCATTTTCACTTAGTTGATTTCGTTGGAACGAGATATGAACAGTATTGTCTCAAGTTCTAAGCAACAACTGAAAAAATACTTACTTAAGTGGTGCGAAATAAGTACGTTGGGCTGAAAGTTTCCTGTTTATATGGATTTTTTCTATAACTATGCTAATATCTCTAGCTAGGGTAAGACGTTTTTTTTTTTTTTGCACCTGTATTAAATTTAAAAGGTGTTGAACGAGCATTGAGCCTAGCAAGAATCGAGCTACGATGATGCATGGTTTTACCTCCAGACCTCTGAATCTTTGGAACATTTGTTTCGGGAAGAAACTAGGCACAAGAAAATATCCTATTATCGTATGACTTTTGTGATGCCGCTAAGAAAGTTGCAAACAGTTTACAATTTAAATTCTGATGGTGTCTCAAATCAACACGTGTTTTAAAATATGACCTTTTCTACATGTAAGAATAACTTACTATGTCCTCAGTCCTACTCTGTGATTTCTAGAAAAAGTGTCTCTGCCTATGTCTTTTCTTATCATGTCCACCCTGTACTTCTTGTGGTTCATAAATGTGGTTATTTAACTGGTATATTTTTTAATCCGAGTCTATTCAATAACCCCTTCAAACATTTATCATTAGGTACCTTATAAAAAAACGGACCGCTTTGAAATTCCGCACTGAAATTTTAAAAACTTTTCTTTGATAAACGTATACCAGCAATCTTCAGTGGATTAGAAATAGACAGAATTTTCACTCCATTTCCCATATGCATGTGATTTCCATTTGTATTGGTCTGAACCAGAACAAAGTTGGTCAAATAACATCGTATTTACAACTATAGACACATACTACGGCAATCGTATGTTGAAACAATATTTCCTCTCAAATAATGAAACTGTCTCAATGCTCCTGTAGGTGGGTAGCCTACCATGGAGCTGCCAATGCAGAAGAGGAGTTGACTGTATGGTACACCTATGTGGCTGAAGGCGTGAGTATTTGAAGGGTTGTATCGAAAATTGGATATTACTGTATGGTACACCTATGTGACTTCTGGCGTTAGTTGTTGTAGGGCGGTGTCAAGCATCGAATATTACTGTATGGTACACCTATCTGGCTGAGGGTGTAAGTAGTTCTTGGGCGGTGTCAAGCATCGAATATTACTGTGTGGTACACCTATCTGGCTGAGGGCGTGAGTAGTTGTAGGGCGGTGTCAAGCATCGAATATTACTGTATGGTACACCTATCTGGCTGAGGGCGTGAGTAGTTGTAGGGTGGTGTCAAGCATTAAATATTACTGTATGGTACACCTATCTGGCTGAGGGCGTGAGTAGTTGTAGGACTGTGTCAAGAATCGAATATTACTGTATGGTACACCTATCTGACTGAAGGCGTGAGTAGTTGTAGGGCGGTGTCAAGAATCGAATATTACTGTATGGTACAATTATCTGACTGAAGGCGTGAGTAGTTGTAGGGCTGTGTCAAGCATTGAATATTACTGTATGGTACACCTATCTAGATGAGGGCGTGAGTAGTTGTAGGGCGGTGTCAAGCATCGAATATTACTGTATGGTACACCTATCTGGCTGAGGGCGTGAGTAGTTGTAGGGCGGTGTCAAGCATTGAATATTACTGTATGGTACACCTATCTGGCTGAAGGCGTGAGTAGTTGTAGGGCTGTGTCAAGCATCGAATATTACTGTATGGTACACATATCTGGCTGAGGGCGTGAGTAGTTGTAGAGCGGTGTCAAGCATCGAATATTACTGTATGGTACACCTATCTGGCTGAGGGCGTGAGTAGTTGTAGGGTGGTGTCAAGCATCGAATATTACTGTATGGTACACCTATCTGGCTGAGGGCGTGAGTAGTTGTAGGGCGGTGTCAAGAATCGAATATTACTGTATGGTACACCTATCTCACTGAAGGCGTGAGTAGTTGTAGGGCTGTGTGAAGCATTGAATATTACTGTATGGTACACCTATCTGGCTGAGGGCATGAGTAGTTGTAGGGCGGTGTCAAGCATCGAATATTACTGTATGGTACACCTATCTGGCTGAGGGCGTGAGTAGTTGTAGGGCTGTGTCAAGCATCGAATATTACTGTATGGTACACATATCTGGCTAAGGGCGTGAGTAGTTGTAGGGCGGTGTCAAGCATCGAATATTACTGTATGGTACACCTATCTGATTGAGGGCGTGAGTAGTTGTAGGGCGGTGTCAAGCATTGAATATTACTGTATGGTACACCTATCTGGCTGAGGGCGTGAGTAGTTGTAGGGCGGTGTCAAGCATTGAATATTACTGTATGGTACACCTATCTGGCTGAGGGCGTGAGTAGTTGTAGGTCGGTGTCAAGCATTAAATATTACTGTATGGTACACCTATCAGGCTGAGGGCGTGAGTAGTGGTAGGGCGGTGTCAAGCATCGAATATTACTGTATGGTACACCTATCTGGCTGAGGGCGTGAGTAGTTGTAGGACTGTGTCGAAAATCGAATATTACTGTATGGTACACCTATCTGGCTGAGGGCGTGTGAAGTTGTAGGGCGGTGTCAAGAATCGAATATTACTGTATGGTACACCTATCTGACTGAAGGCGTGAGTAGTTGTAGGGCTGTGTCAAGCATTGAATATTACTGTATGGTACACCTATCTAGCTGAGGGCGTGAGTAGTTGTAGGGCGGTGTCAAGCATCGAATATTACTGTATGGTACACCTATCTGGCTGAGGGCGTGAGTAGTTGTAGGGCGGTGTCAAGCATCGAATATTACTGTATGGTACACCTATCTGGCTGAGGGCGTGAGTAGTTTTAGGGTGGTGTCAAGCATCGAATATTACTGTATGGTACACCTATCTGGCTGAAGGCGTGAGTAGTTGTAGGGCTGTGTCAAGCATCGAATATTACTGTATGGTACACCTATCTGGCTGAGGGCGTGAGTAGTTGTAGGGCGGTGTCAAGCATTGAATATTACTGTATGGTACACCTATCTGATTGAGGGCGTGAGTAGTTGTAGGGCGGTGTCAAGCATTGAATATTACTGTATGGTACACCTATCTGGCTGAGGGCGTGAGTAGTTGTAGGGCTGTGTCAAGCATCGAATATTACTGTATGGTACACCTATCTGGCTGAGGGCGTGAGTAGTTGTAGGACTGTGTCAAAAATCGAATATTACTGTATGGTACACCTATCTGGCTGAGGGCGTGAGTAGTTGTAGGGCGGTGTCAAGAATCGAATATTACTGTATGGTACACCTATCTGACTGAAGGCGTGAGTAGTTGTAGGGCTGTGTCAAGCATTGAATATTACTGTATGGTACACCTATCTAGCTGAGGGCGTGAGTAGTTGTAGGGCGGTGTCAAGCATCGAATATTACTGTATGGTACACCTATCTGGCTGAGGGCGTGAGTAGTTGTAGGGCGGTGTCAAGCATCGAATATTACTGTATGGTACACCTATCTGGCTGAGGGCGTGAGTAGTTTTAGGGTGGTGTCAAGCATCGAATATTACTGTATGGTACACCTATCTGGCTGAAGGCGTGAGTAGTTGTAGGGCTGTGTCAAGCATCGAATATTACTGTATGGTACACCTATCTGGCTGAGGGCGTGAGTAGTTGTAGGGCGGTGTCAAGCATTGAATATTACTGTATGGTACACCTATCTGATTGAGGGCGTGAGTAGTTGTAGGGCGGTGTCAAGCATTGAATATTACTGTATGGTACACCTATCTGGCTGAGGGCGTGAGTAGTTGTAGGGCGGTGTCAAGCATTGAATATTACTGTATGGTACACCTATCTGATTGAGGGCGTGAGTAGTTGTAGGGCGGTGTCAAGCATTGAATATTACTGTATGGTACACCTATCTGGCTGAGGGCGTGAGTAGTTGTAGGGCGGTGTCAAGCATTGAATATTACTGTATGGTACACCTATCTGATTGAGGGCGTGAGTAGTTGTAGGGCGGTGTCAAGCATCGAATATTACTGTATGGTACACCTATCTGGCTGAGGGCGTGAGTAGTTGTGGGGCGGTGTCAAGAATCGAATATTACTGTTTGGTACACCTATCTGACTGAAGGCGTGAGTAGTTGTGGGGCGGTGTCAAGCATTGAATATTACTGTATGGTACACCTATCTGACTGAAGGCGTGAGTAGTTGTAGGGCGGTGTCAAGCATTGAATATTACTGTATGGTACACCTATCTGACTGAAGGCGTGAGTAGTTGTAGGGCGGTGTCAAGAATCGAATATTACTGTATGGTACTCCTATCTGACTGAAGGCGTGAGTAGTTGTGGGGCTGTGTCAAGCATTGAATATTACTGTATGGTACACCTATCTGACTGAGGGCGTGAGTAGTTGTGGGGCGGTGTCAAGAATCGAATATTACTGTATGGTACACCTATCTGGCTGAAGGCGTGAGTAGTTGTGGGGCGGTGTCAAGAATCGAATATTACTGTATGGTACACCTATCTGACTGAAGGCGTGAGTAGTTGTAGGGCGGGGTCAAGCATTGAATATTACTGTATGGTACACCTATCTGACTGAAGGCGTGAGTAGTTGTAGGGCTGTGTCAAGCATTGAATATTACTGTATGGTACACCTATCTGACTGAGGGCGTGAGTAGTTGTGGGGCGGTGTCAAGAATCGAATATTACTGTATGGTACACCTATCTGACTGAAGGCGTGAGTAGTTGTGGGGCGGTGTCAAGCATTGAATATTACTGTATGGTACACCTATCTGACTGAAGGCGTGAGTAGTTGTAGGGCGGTGTCAAGCATCGAATATTACTGTATGGTACACCTATCTGACTGAAGGCGTGAGTAGTTGTAGGGCTGTGTCAAGCATTGAATATTACTGTATGGTACACCTATCTGACTGAGGGCGTGAGTAGTTGTAGGGCTGTGTCAAGCATCGAATATTACTGTATGGTACACCTATCTGACTGAAGGCGTGAGTAGTTGTAGGGCTGTGTCAAGCATCGAATATTACTGTATGGTACACCTATCTGACTGAAGGCGTGAGTAGTTGTAGGGCTGTGTCAAGCATTGAATATTACTGTATGGTACACCTATCTGACTGAAGGCGTGAGTAGTTGTAGGGCTGTGTCAAGCATTGAATATTACTGTATGGTACACCTATCTGACTGAAGGCGTGAGTAGTTGTAGGGCTGTGTCAAGCATCGAATATTACTGTATGGTACACCTATCTGACTGAAGGCGTGAGTAGTTGTAGGGCTGTGTCAAGCATTGAATATTACTGTATGGTACACCTATCTGACTGAAGGCGTGAGTAGTTGTAGGGCTGTGTCAAGCATTGAATATTACTGTATGGTACACCTATCTGACTGAAGGCGTGAGTAGTTGTAGGGCTGTGTCAAGCATCGAATATTACTGTATGGTACACCTATCTGGCTGAGGGCGTGAGTAGTTGTAGGGCTGTGTCAAGCATCGAATATTACTGTATGGTACACCTATCTGACTGAAGGCGTGAGTAGTTGTAGGGCTGTGTCAAGCATCGAATATTACTGTATGGTACACCTATCTGGCTGAGGGCGTGAGTAGTTGTAGGGCGGTGTCAAGTACTGTATGGTACACCTATCTGGCTGAGGGCGTGAGTAGTTGTAGGGCGGTGTCAAGCATTGAATATTACTGTATGGTACACCTATCTGGCTGAGGGCGTGAGTAGTTGTAGGGCGGTGTCAAGCATTGAATATTACTGTATGGTACACCTATCTGGCTGAGGGCGTGAGTAGTTGTAGGGCGGTGTCAAGCATCGAATATTACTGTATGGTACACCTATCTGGCTGAGGGCGTGAGTAGTTGTAGGGCGGTGTCAAGCATCGAATATTACTGTATGGTACACCTATCTGGCTGAGGGCGTGAGTAGTTGTAGGGCGGTGTCAAGCATCGAATATTACTGTATGGTACACCTATCTGGCTGAGGGCGTGAGTAGTTGTAGGGCGGTGTCAAGAATCGAATATTACTGTATGGTACACCTATCTGACTGAAGGCGTGAGTAGTTGTAGGGCGGTGTCAAGCATTGAATATTACTGTATGGTACACCTATCTGACTGAAGGCGTGAGTAGTTGTAGGGCGGTGTCAAGAATCGAATATTACTGTATGGTACACCTATCTGACTGAAGGCGTGAGTAGTTGTGGGGCTGTGTCAAGCATTGAATATTACTGTATGGTACACCTATCTGACTGAGGGCGTGAGTAGTTGTGGGGCGGTGTCAAGAATCGAATATTACTGTATGGTACACCTATCTGGCTGAAGGCGTGAGTAGTTGTGGGGCGGTGTCAAACATTGAATATTACTGTATGGTACACCTATCTGGCTGAAGGCGTGAGTAGTTGTAGGGCGGGGTCAAGCATTGAATATTACTGTATGGTACACCTATCTGACTGAAGGCGTGAGTAGTTGTAGGGCGGTGTCAAGAATCGAATATTACTGTATGGTACACCTATCTGACTGAAGGCGTGAGTAGTTGTGGGGCTGTGTCAAGCATTGAATATTACTGTATGGTACACCTATCTGACTGAGGGCGTGAGTAGTTGTGGGGCGGTGTCAAGAATCGAATATTACTGTATGGTACACCTATCTGACTGAAGGCGTGAGTAGTTGTGGGGCGGTGTCAAGCATTGAATATTACTGTATGGTACACCTATCTGACTGAGGGCGTGAGTAGTTGTAGGGCGGTGTCAAGAATCGAATATTACTGTATGGTACACCTATCTGACTGAAGGCGTGAGTAGTTGTAGAGCTGTGTCAAGCATTGAATATTACTGTATGGTACACCTATCTGGCTGAGGGCGTGAGTAGTTGTAGGGCTGTGTCAAGCATCGAATATTACTGTATGGTACACCTATCTGACTGAAGGCGTGAGTAGTTGTAGGGCTGTGTCAAGCATTGAATATTACTGTATGGTACACCTATCTGACTGAAGGCGTGAGTAGTTGTAGGGCTGTGTCAAGCATTGAATATTACTGTATGGTACACCTATCTGACTGAAGGCGTGAGTAGTTGTAGGGCTGTGTCAAGCATCGAATATTACTGTATGGTACACCTATCTGACTGAAGGCGTGAGTAGTTGTAGGGCTGTGTCAAGCATTGAATATTACTGTATGGTACACCTATCTGACTGAAGGCGTGAGTAGTTGTAGGGCTGTGTCAAGCATTGAATATTACTGTATGGTACACCTATCTGACTGAAGGCGTGAGTAGTTGTAGGGCTGTGTCAAGCATCGAATATTACTGTATGGTACACCTATCTGACTGAAGGCGTGAGTAGTTGTAGGGCTGTGTCAAGCATCGAATATTACTGTATGGTACACCTATCTGACTGAAGGCGTGAGTAGTTGTAGGGCTGTGTCAAGCATTGAATATTACTGTATGGTACACCTATCTGGCTGAGGGCGTGAGTAGTTGTGGGGCGGTGTCAAGCATCGAATATTACTGTATGGTACACCTATCTGGCTGAGGGCGTGAGTAGTTGTAGGACTGTGTCAAGCATCGAATATTACTGTATGGTACACCTATATGGCTGAGGGCGTGAGTAGTTGTAGGGCGGTGTCAAGCATTGAATATTACTGTATGGTACACCTATCTGGCTGAGGGCGTGAGTAGTTGTAGGACTGTGTCAAGCATCGAATATTACTGTATGGTACACCTATCTAGCTGAGGGCGTGAGTAGTTGTAGGGCTGTGTCAAGCATCGAATATTACTGTATGGTACACCTATCTGGCTGAGGGCGTGAGTAGTTGTAGGACTGTGTCAAAAATCGAATATTACTGTATGGTACACCTATCTGGCTGAGGGCGTGAGTAGTTGTAGGGCGGTGTCAAGAATCGAATATTACTGTATGGTACACCTATCTGACTGAAGGCGTGAGTAGTTGTAGGGCTGTGTCAAGCATCGAATATTACTGTATGGTACACCTATCTGACTGAAGGCGTGAGTAGTTGTAGGGCTGTGTCAAGCATCGAATATTACTGTATGGTACACCTATCTGACTGAAGGCGTGAGTAGTTGTAGGGCTGTGTCAAGCATTGAATATTACTGTATGGTACACCTATCTGGCTGAGGGCGTGAGTAGTTGTGGGGCGGTGTCAAGCATCGAATATTACTGTATGGTACACCTATCTGGCTGAGGGCGTGAGTAGTTGTAGGGCGGTGTCAAGCATCGAATATTACTGTATGGTACACCTATCTGGCTGAGGGCGTGAGTAGTTGTAGGGCGGTGTCAAGCATTGAATATTACTGTATGGTACACCTATCTGGCTGAGGGCGTGAGTAGTTGTAGGGCGGTGTCAAGCATCGAATATTACTGTATGGTACACCTATCTGACTGAGGGCGTGAGTAGTTGTAGGGCTGTGTCAAGCATCGAATATTACTGTATGGTACACCTATCTGGCTGAGGGCGTGAGTAGTTGTAGGACTGTGTCAAAAAT
The DNA here is from genome assembly GCA_033675545.1 of Elysia crispata. Lineage (NCBI taxonomy): Eukaryota > Metazoa > Mollusca > Gastropoda > Plakobranchidae > Elysia > Elysia crispata. The sequence continues at coordinate 94,399 of JAWDGP010003537.1, forward strand.
CGAATATTACTGTATGGTACACCTATCTGGCTGAGGGCGTGAGTAGTTGTAGGGCGGTGTCAAGAATCGAATATTACTGTATGGTACACCTATCTGACTGAAGGCGTGAGTAGTTGTAGGGCTGTGTCAAGCATTGAATATTACTGTATGGTACACCTATCTGGCTGAGGGCGTGAGTAGTTGTAGGGCGGTGTCAAGCATCGAATATTACTGTATGGTACACCTATCTGGCTGAGGGCGTGAGTTTTTGTATGGCTGTATTAAACGCGGATATTACTTAAAAATAATGATTATGCTACACCCTTCAAAAATCCTTCCGTTTATATTCTTTTTTTTTGAATATTTATTCAGTTCCTTCTCTTTATCATACTGTGTTAAAAGTCATGGTTATTTCATCTTCTTCATAATTTCATTTATTTCTTCCCTGCAATTTGAATATCTAATCAGTTTCTTTTTTTTATTATACTGAGATCAATTCTCTATCTTGTCCCTCTTGACGATTATAACTTTGTTAGGATAAAAATGTCTTGTTTTGCCAAAACCATATTACATCTGCATAATGTATTTCTACTGTTATCATACAACCATTCATTTTGCATATTAAATTAAGATAAACATAAAATACTTTTTTGTTTATTAAATTAAGGTAAACATAAAATGTTTATTTTATAGATTTATTTCCATGACAAACATGTATCTTCCGGATACTTTTCTGTGCTCACTTCAAAAAACTTGTTCTGCCCCCGCTTTCTTGTTTTACAACCTTGCTTTCGTTTTATTTCGTATTCCAGACCTTTTAGATCCATGCCACGGGTATATCAATCTATATCTAATATTGCTTCTATCTATTTTTAACATTTTTAACATTTTAACATTTTTAACATTCTTTCATTTTTATTTTAACGGCCACAGCGAAGTTACTTATTAATACTACGGAGGTGTCAAAATTTTGAAGTAAAAAATAATTGAGAAACAATCACGGCTTGGGGTGAAGGCTGCTTGTGGTAATGTAGTCTTTAACCTTTAAGCTCTCGACTTACTTTACCAAACACATGGTAGGAGTGAACAATGTAAGGATCATACAAACTGTTTTCCATATTTGTAACTTGTTTTTAAGCACAGTCGAGGAATTTTCATACTTATTGTCTTTTCTTTATTATCTTATGTCCACTCTGCCAACAATAAAAAAAAATCAATAACGCTGTTATCGTTTCAAAAAAAAAAAAAGATCTTTTTTTTTTTTAGAAACACTGTTCAAAATAAGGAACAAAATAATCAAGGAAGATCAATGGATTTAGAATTCTTTTTAACTTGGGGTTTTTTTTTAGTTAACGCCCTTTGCAAAAAAAAAAAAAAAGATTATGACATGTTTGACTTCTTCAACGTTGCTAGAATTTTTCTCTCGAAATTTAGTGTTCCAATCTAGTTATTTTATTTTTGAAGAAATAGTACATTTTCTCTTTGCAGATTGACATTCGGTACAGAACCATCTCAGATCCCGATATTGCGATTAGAACGAAAGTGACGTTTCTGAAAGTCCTCAAGGTAAACACAGGTCAGGGAAAAACTAAAAATCATAAAACCAGGTCTTTCACGTACGAAAAAAAAAAACAGCAGGAAAATATTCTCTCAATATGCACACGCTCGAGGAGAAAAATCCTATAGAGAGATTTAATAAATAAAGGTTAGGTGATGGTGTGCATAATATAAAATTATATAAAGTAAGCTTTGGCCCGTCCCGATTCCAATGTAAATATTTGCGCTGTGTTTTTAGGAACGTAATCGTAAGAACCTCTAGAGAAGTCAAGATTGGTATTTGATTATCGAGGTAATGATGTCTGAGCTATTGTTTCACTTGTAAAGAGGCCTTTATATCGGCTGGGATTTCAATGCCCTGTTCTACCCTCCAGAAATATTAACTGCTCACCTCTCTAACATTGATGCTTTTTCCTCTGCAGTATATGTACAATAGTTAGCCAAAATAGTCTGCTAAGTTCTTCAGGTCTAAAATAATGTGTTCAACATTGGCATTCTTGAAAAGATTCTGAAATTCTTTATATGTTAAAATTCGTTTAAAAAGGCTTTATTCGCAGCAAGGATTACAAACTTAAGACTTTACAAACTGAATTCAAATTTAAAACAGTGGAAAACAATTTTCAATTCCAGACTGACGCTGAGGATGACTTCATAGAAGATTTAATATCATCTGGCACGTTTGATCCTATGCAGGGGGTCAACGCGTTTAGAAACTGGATACAGGACAGTTCTAACGGCATTCCTAACGCTGACCACTACATGTACTTCACAGGGTATGGGCTACATACATCTCTAACGCTGACCACTACATGTACTTCACAGGGTATGGGCTACATACATCTCTAACGCTGACCACTACATGTACTTCACAGGGTATGGGCTACATACATCTCTAACGCTGACCACTACATGTACTTCACAGGGTATGGGCTACATACATCTCTAACGCTGACCACTACATGTACTTCACAGGGTATGGGCTACATACATCTCTAACGCTGACCACTACATGTACTTCACAGGGTATGGGCTACATACATCTCTAACGCTGACCACTACATGTACTTCACAGGGTATGGGCTACATACATCTCTAACGAGTATAAACTGGTTTACTCAAGTGATGATTGATCTTATAGAGGATAATCTTGGGTAGAAAATCGCTCAAAGCAACCCTAGGACTTAGTGAATCCTAATGTTGAATAAGTTTTCTGCCCCTCATTATCAGGAAAAAACGAACAAAATAATAAAATATGAACTTCATGGCCTAAATAATTGCTCAAAAACTGTTCACGTAGCAATGTGATTCTCTTAAATTCTTTAATTGTATTATTGTGACGCGACCAATGATAATCCTCTTTATAATTCTTTGACGTTCACAATCTGTCATTTCTTTCCCTGTCTGTCTCTCTTCTTTCTCTGTCTGTCTGTCTGTCTGTCTGTCTGTCTGTCTGTCTGTCTGTCTGTCTGTCTCTCTCTCTCTCTCTCTGGTTCACCTGTTTCCTTTCCCACTTTGACTGCAGGAAAGTATTGCCATGTATAATATTTGTATATCGTGGTATTGATT
>JAWDGP010003537.1:102500-107500 GCA_033675545.1 Elysia crispata
TCTTACTGTAGTGTAAGTAGCTTGATAGAGATGATCAGTGTAGACAGCGCCAGCTCGTACTGTAGTGTAAGTAGCTTGATAGAGATGATCAGTGTAGAAAGCGCCAGTTCTTACTGTAGTGTAAGTAGCTTGATAGAGATGATCAGTGTAGACAGTACTGTCAAAACAGCGCCAGTTCTTACTGTAGTATAAGTAAGTAGCTTGGTCATTATTTCCAGAACAGCGCCAGTTTTTATTGTAGTGTAAGTAGCTTGATAGAGATGACCAATGTACCAGTGGAGACAGTACTTACTGTAGTGTAAGTAGCTTGATAGAGATGACCAGTGTAAAAAGTACTTCCAGAACAGCGCCAGTTCTCACTGTATTGTAAGTAGCTTGATATCGATAGAGATGACCAGTGTAGAATGTTCTTCCGGGACAGTAAAGTTCTTACATTTTCATATCACTTTTATAGCCCTGCTTGCTTTCAACCTCATATCTGTCTTCCTCATTAAGGCTTTTTTGTGAATCTGAGTGTCATATGTTCTTGTTATTTTCCCCTGCTGCTTTTTTGTCCATCAATCCAATTATCATAAAATGTTGAAGTTTTTTTTTCTATCATGAAGACGGCAGAACACTAGCTTGACATTGTTAAGTCCTGTAAATAAGCGATTTTATTTTTGATTGAGCTGCATCAGTGATGAGACAGCTTCTCTAGATCACTATGTATTAATGGTGTCTGTTGATATTATAAGCATCTTCCTCTACAGCTACATTTTAGTGCTGCCACTTCTCTCTATGTTGCCTTAAACTCGCACTTGTATGGGGATAAACTCGACACGCTGTCTTTAGTGAGATGTATAACTTTCTTAATACTGTTTCCAGTTTTAGAAACTCTTTTTTTTCTCCTGGGCTATTTTTGATGATGTTTGTTTATCATTTCTACTATGACTTGAGTCCGCAGTCTGGTTGTCCTTTCAGCTCTTTTCGGTTTTACTGCAACTATTAACCCATTGCCATCAGCACAATACATCTTTAACGGTTTATTTTTTATGACCTTGATTCTTTGTAAACAGCTAATGATTCACTTTCACAAATTACTTTCAACTAAAATATTAAGCTGATAAAAATAATTAGATAAAAATAAGAAACAAAATTAATACATATAGCCTTGCTTCAATCGAATATATTCCATCGAATAATATCTAAAATGTTTCGTATACGAGAGGAAATTTGCATTCAATAAGATAGATGACATAATAATAACAGAATCTGCATTATCAGAAAAAATAAGTTTCTTCTCTTTATATCTGTAAGATTAAAGCCTAGACCCCACTCTTATATATCTGCAGTAAATCCTCAAATCGCTAGCATTGCGGTATAAATTAGCATGCTTATCGTTGCCTTCCTTTTTTTGTTATTGCAACCAATCTCTTCCTCGTTTTCCTCATAATCATCATCATCATCAAAATCACCATCGTTGTTATAAATGTCACCATCATCAGCTACAATAACATGCCACCATCACAAGCTACCATCAAAAGTCACCATTATAAGCTACCATTTAAAGTCACCATAACAAGCTACCATCTCAAGCTATTATCACAAGCTATTATTACAAGCTAGCATCACAAGTCACCTTTACAAGCTGTCGTCACAAGCAAGCATCATAATTTAACATCACAAGCTACCACCACCAGCAACCATCAAAAGCCACCATCACAAGCTATTATGACAAGTTGCTGTCACAAGTTACTACCACAAGTTACCATTACAATCCACCATCACAAACTATCATCAAAAGCTACCACCACAAACCAATGTCAGAAGCTACAACTCAATCTACCAAAAGAAACTGCCACCACAAGCTCTCATCAAAAGCTACTATCACAATCCACCATCACAAGGTACTATCACAAGCTACCATCACAATTTATTATGTAAAGCAATCATGACAATCCACCATCACAAGCTACCAACGCAATCCACAATCATAGCTTCCATTACAAGCCTCCATCACAAGCTGCAATCAACAGCCATCATCACAAGCTATTATTACAAGCTACTGTTACAAGCTACCATCAAAAGTTAAAATGAAAAGCAACAATCACAATCTACCTTCACAAACTATCATCACAAGCTACCATCACAAGCTCTTATCACCAGCTACTGTTACAAGCTACTATCACAAGTTGCCATTACAATCCACCATCACAAACTGCTATTAAAAGCCACTATCACGAGCTACATTAAAAGCTACCATCACAACAAGCCACCATCACAAGCTACCATCACAAATCAATACCACAAGCTACCAACTCAAGCTACCACCAAGCCACCATCACAAGCCACTATCTCAAGCTACGACTACGAGCCACCTCTGACCAAAAACATCCCTGCTCTCCCTATGTCTTCCAGACTGCCCAGGATCAGCAGGGCGGAGAAAGTGAGCTGTGTAGAGGGATGTACTGTACTGAACCGGGGGATCCCAGTCTGTGCGGAGTGATAGTTCCTTTAGAGTACACAAGCTGTGGCTCTGGAAAGGTACTCAGTTTTTATAGTTTTACTCCATTATAATACAATCTTTATGTGGTGTATTAAACCTAAAGCAGAGCATAAAGTCTGTCTCATTTTCCTGGGCATGAGACCTACATCCATAAGACAAATATCGAAGCGTTACGCATGTAATATATTATCTGTAGCCAATTAGCTAGAGCTCCTTAATCTCTTTTCAGATTGATTATCACTGGAGCGATTGTATACTCGTAAATCAAGTGTGAAAAGTGGTTTTGAGAATTATGAGCATTATGAGCATTATCTAAAAGCTATGAAAAAAAATATACAGTCTGACAAAAGCGGGTGAAGAAACAGATTTTAGAGGGTCATCACGTAAAAGTTAAGTGAAAGCAAGCTGGCTGGGAAATCTTGACATCAACTTTCAAGTGATAGTGGGTTTTTTTTATTTCCATCTATCAAAGCATATTGAAAACAAAGTGATGCGTATGGAAATAATCGAGGAGAAAGAAAGGTAAATGTGATGTTATTTATTAATTGTCATCAGTAAAACAGCTCGATATCTTAATGAGCTGAGGCCGTATTCGCCTTCATTTTCAGAAGAAGCCGCGTATTTTGCAGGCGCTTCTTTCTAAGAAAGGTGCATCACTTAATGAATGTTTTAAAATCCAAATGGCAATCTACCAGATAAAGAAAACTTTAATATTTCAAAATTTTAATCCTAACGTTCTAGATGGCAACATGGATGAAATAATGAAAAGAATTGAGACTCTCTGTGTAATGGCAGGGCACTGCTCCCTTTTGATCTACCGTAGTTGCAGTAGCAGTAATAATAATAATAATAATAATAATAGTAGTGGTAGTGGTGGTAGTAGTAGTAGTAGTAGTAGTAGTAGTAGTAGTAGTAGTAGTAGTAGTAGTAGTAGTAGTAGTAGTAGTAGTAGTAGTAGTAGTAGTAGTAGTAGTAGTAGTAGTAGTACCTCAATATGTCGCTGGATCCAATTTCCACTGTCATGCCTTTATCTCTTTGTGACTGCGGCTGTGACTGCCTATATGTTTTGTTTTTTCCGTTCCATCTCCAGTGGTGCAGAGTGGGCTTCTGTCTGGATGAGGGTGTAGAGCCAACGAACCCTCCCCCAGGACCACCCGGGCCTTACACAATCTTTGATTGTTTCCCTTTCTTGCTGAGATTTGACTTATTAGGCTTGATCATCTGTTTGAGGTACTGCTTGAACGATACATACATAACTAACTATAAACTAAGATATAAAAAGTTAGAGCTCGTTCAACAACACCTGATCTTATAGCAACTCGTTCCAGTCTAAACACCGCTTAGCGAAAAGATTAGACCAAACGGCATATGGATACATGTTGAGGGCCACGGATAGTTCTTGTTGATAGAACATACTGAACACTCAAGCCACCATCTTCCCTCAATCTAGCGGTCTGTAGACACAACATCAGTTTTCACAACCACCCGGAGGTCTTTCTTTATCTTTAGAAATGCAGAGACATTTCATTTTGTCAATACATGTATATATATATATATACATGTTATATATATATATAATGACTGTCTTGTGCTATACATATATATATATATATATATATATATATATATATATATATATATATATATATATATATATATATATATATATATATAGAGAGAGAGAGAGAGAGAGAGAGAGAGACAGACAGACAGACAGACAGACAGACAGACAGACAGACAGACAGACAGACAGACAGAGAGACGCAGAGAGAAGACACTAAAATATGTAGGACAAGACAGCCCATATATATTATGTATAAAACCAGACATTCAATATATGTTTCGAACAAAATAATCAATATATCAAGAACGAAATAGTCGATATATATATATATATATATATATATATATATATATATATAGCACAAAACATATATGTATTGAACAAGACAGCAGAGAAACAGCATCGAAGATTCAACAAAATTCTGCGATTTGCTTCCTATCATTGGCAGAGAAATCCTAATCCTCTTCTCTCAACTCTTTCTTTCCACATGTGGCTGTAAAAATGTTCTTCCAGCGTTTTTAGAGCCAAAGAAAAAAAAAGCGTCGAGCTTTTCTTCACCCAGTTTTGTATACCCCTGCAGTTTATTGGTTCTCTAATTAAACCTTAGAGACAGTTATCTAACTTTGATGCACCTCTTTATGTTTTACTTTTTTTTCAGAAATGTTCTGTCTCGCTGATTTAGGCTCTGAAGCTTTCAACACGGCAAGAAAATGGAGACGTCTAAAGAATAATTATTCTGTTCAGAAACTAGGAAAGTTATTCCCGAGGAAATACTAAAAAATCAGAAGAAGAAAATAAAACGTAGTTGCCATTTACAATGTAACATGTTTTCAAAATAAAACAACAAAAAATTACTTTTTTTGCATGAGGTTTATGATTATTTTTAGCTTCTGTGAGAAGGTTTTCTGATTAACATATTTTATAAAACGTATACACAAACACAAGTGCAAT
>JAWDGP010003537.1:112500-128238 GCA_033675545.1 Elysia crispata
AAACGAATTCTCTTTCGGTTTTTTTTTTTCAAATGTAGTTTTTTAAAACTTTCAATATTTGAGTTAAAGGACATCGGAACAAAAGGTTAAGCTTTCTTTCAGTTCTTTTTTTTTAACATTTGGCTGCCATTTTGGCAGATATTATAAAGGTAATATACACTGCGGCCAACTCGTGAATATTGATTTCTCCTCTTCTGAGAGGAATCATCATCATCATCATTATCAGTATCATCGTCGTTATCATCATCATCATTATTGTCATTATCATCCTCATTATGATGATGATGATCATCATCATTATCATTATCCTCCTCATTATCATCATCATCATTATCATCATCATTATCGTCATTATCAAGATCATCCTCATCCTCTTCATCAAAAACAGCAACCCGCAACATCATCATCATCATCATCATCATCATCTCAATCGTCCATAATGGATCTGTATTATTGTGACTATGATAATCATCCAATTCCATTTATTTTGCTACCTAACTCATCATCAGTCTTTTACATGTTTCTGTCAACAGTCAGGGCCATAGCCTCAAGTATTGCATTGTCCCCTATTCTCCCCCCCCCCCCCACACACACGCACCTCTTTCCAGCGCTTTAGCGGCAAAAGATGAAAAATAAAAAGAAATAAACATCCTCATAAAAACGACAAACGATGCTGTTTAAATCGCAAAGAGATATTTCAAATTTCCGATGTTTAACTCATCCCTTTCTGGTTTCTTGTTAGCTCACGTATTAAAAAGATTTAAAAACGTGACTAAGTGTTTACAAGAAGATTAGCCAAATAGTTTCCTTTTTAACCTTTTATGGTAATCAGTGTGATAATTGTTGTTACAAACTTTCCGCTACTCTGGCCAAAACTGTCGCTGAAACTAGCATCAATCATGTTGTTCGTTATGTTTCATCACTGATTAAAGTCATAAATTATATTAGTTGTTTTTTTTTAAATAAATAGCTAAAGGTGTAGTAAAACAGTAAAGATGAGTATTAGCGCTGACTGGCTTCTGACTGCTATCAACAATTTTCCTGAACATGACTAATGAATAATAATAATATTGTTATTTTGCTTAGAATAAGCCACAAGGTCCGTCATAGTCCGAGGTTACTTGTACCACGCCTGACTTGTGCAGGGAAGTCGGTTAGAAGCAACATCTCAAGGCTGTTTGGGTGACACTTCTCTGATTTGAATATATTTTCTTCTTCCCATCCCCCCACCCATGTCCCCTTATGTCCCCATGCCCTGGTCCTAAAGTGACTCAGCAAGGTCCAGCTTGCGGGCCACTGAGGTTTGTGAGAGTGTGCGAGAGAGAGTGTGTGTGAGTGTGAATAGGAGAGAGAGGGAAGCTAAAAATGAAACACACGATTTTTAGCTTCCCTCTCTCTCCTATTCACACTCACACACACTCTATATATATATATATATGATATAGCTAGATAGGTAGATAGACAGATAGATAGATAGATAGATAGATAGATAGATAGATAGATAGATAGATATAAATACAAAAGATCTTATTTTAAGCTCTATTCATACGACTCTTATCAATATTATTACAACTTATCTTCAAACTATATATATATATATATATATATATATATATTTATATTGCACTTGTGTTTGTGTATACGTTTTATAAAATATGTTAATCAGAAAACCTTCTCACAGAAGCTAAAAATAATCATAAACCTCATGCAAAAAAAGTAATTTTTTGTTGTTTTATTTTGAAAACATGTTACATTGTAAATGGCAACTACGTTTTATTTTCTTCTTCTGATTTTTTAGTATTTCCTCGCGAATAACTTTCCTAGTTTCTGAACAGAATAATTATTCTTTAGACGTCTCCATTTTCTTGCCGTGTTGAAAGCTTCAGAGCCTAAATCAGCGAGACAGAACATTTCTGAAAAAAAAGTAAAACATAAAGAGGTGCATCAAAGTTAGATAACTGTCTCTAAGGTTTAATTAGAGAACCAATAAACTGCAGGGGTATACAAAACTGGGTGAAGAAAAGCTCGACGCTTTTTTTTTCTTTGGCTCTAAAAACGCTGGAAGAACATTTTTACAGCCACATGTGGAAAGAAAGAGTTGAGAGAAGAGGATTAGGATTTCTCTGCCAATGATAGGAAGTAAATCGCAGAATTTTGTTGAATCTTCGATGCTGTTTCTCAGCTGTCTTGTTCAATACATATATGTTTTGTGCTATATATATATATATATATATATATATATATATATATATATATATATATATCGACTATTTCGTTCTTGATATATTGATTATTTTGTTCGAAACATATATTGAATGTCTGGTTCTATACATAATATATATGGGCTGTCTTGTCCTATATATTTTAGTGTCTTCTCTCTGCGTCTCTCTGTCTGTCTGTCTGTCTGTCTGTCTGTCTGTCTGCCTGTCTGTCTGTCTGTCTGTCTGTCTGTCTCTCTCTCTATATATATATATATACACATATATGTATATATATATATATATATATATATATATGTATAGCACAAGACAGTCATTATATATATATATATATATATATATATATATATATATACATGTATTGACAAAATGAAATGTCTCTGCATTTCTAAAGATAAAGAAAGACCTCCGGGTGGTTGTGAAAACTGATGTTGTGTCTACAGACCGCTAGATTGAGGGAAGATGGTGGCTTGAGTGTTCAGTATGTTCTATCAACAAGAACTATCCGTGGCCCTCAACATGTATCCATATGCCGTTTGGTCTAATCTTTTCGCTAAGCGGTGTTTAGACTGGAACGAGTTGCTATAAGATCAGGTGTTGTTGAACGAGCTCTAACTTTTTATATCTTAGTTTATAGTTAGTTATGTATGTATCGTTCAAGCAGTACCTCAAACAGATGATCAAGCCTAATAAGTCAAATCTCAGCAGGAAAGGGAAACAATCAAAGATTGTGTAAGGCCCGGGTGGTCCTGGGGGAGGGTTGGTTGGCTCTACACCCTCATCCAGACAGAAGCCCACTCTGCACCACTGGAGATGGAACGGAAAAAACAAAACATATAGGCAGTCACAGCCGCAGTCACAAAGAGATAAAGGCATGACAGTGGAAATTGGATCCAGCGACATATTGAGGTACTACTACTACTACTACTACTACTACTACTACTACTACTACTACTACTACTACTACTACTACTACTACTACTACTACTACTACTACTACTACTACTACTACTACTACCACCACTACCACTACTATTATTATTATTATTATTATTATTATTATTATTATTACTGCTACTGCAACTACGGTAGATCAAAAGGGAGCAGTGCTCTGCCATTACACAGAGAGTCTCAATTCTTTTCATTATTTCATCCATGTTGCCATCTAGAACGTTAGGATTAAAATTTTGAAATATTAAAGTTTTCTTTATCTGGTAGATTGCCATTTGGATTTTAAAACATTCATTAAGTGATGCACCTTTCTTAGAAAGAAGCGCCTGCAAAATACGCGGCTTCTTCTGAAAATGAAGGCGAATACGGCCTCAGCTCATTAAGATATCGAGCTGTTTTACTGATGACAATTAATAAATAACATCACATTTACCTTTTTTTCTCCTCGATTATTTCCATACGCATCACTTTGTTTTCAATATGCTTTGATAGATGGAAATAAAAAAAACCCACTATCACTTGAAAGTTGATGTCAAGATTTCCCAGCCAGCTTGCCTTCACTTAACTTTTACGTGATGACCCTCTAAAATCTGTTTCTTCACCCGCTTTTGTCAGACTGTATAGTTTTTTTCATAGCTTTTAGATAATGCTCATAATGCTCATAATTCTCAAAACCACTTTTCACACTTGATTTACGAGTATACAATCGCTCCAGTGATAATCAATCTGAAAAGAGATTAAGGAGCTCTAGCTAATTGGCTACAGATAATATATTACATGCGTAACGCTTCGATATTTGTCTTATGGATGTAGGTCTCATGCCCAGGAAAATGAGACAGACTTTATGCTCTGCTTTAGGTTTAATACACCACATAAAGATTGTATTATAATGGAGTAAAACTATAAAAACTGAGTACCTTTCCAGAGCCACAGCTTGTGTACTCTAAAGGAACTATCACTCCGCACAGACTGGGATCCCCCGGTTCAGTACAGTACATCCCTCTACACAGCTCACTTTCTCCGCCCTGCTGATCCTGGGCAGTCTGGAAGACATAGGGAGAGCAGGGATGTTTTTGGTCAGAGGTGGCTCGTAGTCGTAGCTTGAGATAGTGGCTTGTGATGGTGGCTTGGTGGTAGCTTGAGTTGGTAGCTTGTGGTATTGATTTGTGATGGTAGCTTGTGATTGGTGGCTTGTTGTGATGGTAGCTTTTAATGTAGCTCGTGAGTAGTGGCTTTTAATAGCAGTTTGTGATGGTGGGATTGTAATGGCAACTTGTGATAGGTAGCTTGTAACAGTAGCTGGTGATAAGAGCTTGTGATGGTAGCTTGTGATGATAGTTTGTGAAGGTAGATTGTGATTGTTGCTTTTCATTTTAACTTTTGATGGTAGCTTGTAACAGTAGCTTGTAATAATAGCTTGTGATGATGGCTGTTGATTGCAGCTTGTGATGGAGGCTTGTGTAATGGAAGCTATGATTGTGGATTGGTGTTGGTAAGGCTTGTGATGGTGGATTGTCATGATTGCTTTACATAATAAATTGTGATGGTAGCTTGTGATAGTACCTTGTGATGGTGGATTGTGATAGTAGCTTTTTGATGAGAGCCTTGGTGTGGTGGCAGTTTCTTTTGGTAGATTGAGTTGTAGCTTCTGGACATTGGTTTGTGGTGGTAGCTTTTTGATGATAGTTTGTGGATGGTGGATTGTAATGGTAACTTGTGGTAGTGGGAATCTCTAGTGACAGCAACTTGTCATAATAGCTTGTGATGGTGGCTTTTGATGGTTGCTGGTGGTGGTAGCTTGTGATGTTAAATTATGATGCTTGCTTGTGACGACAGCTTCGTAAAGGTGACTTGTGATGCTAGCTTGTACTAATAGCTTGTAATAATAGCTTGAGATGGTAGCTTGTTATGGTGATCACTTTAAATGGTAGCTTATAATGGGGGTGACTTTTGATGGTAGCTTGTGATGGTGGCATGTTATTGTAGCTGATGATGGGTGACATGGTTATAAATAACAACGATGGTGCAGGGATTTTGATGATGATGATGATTATGAGGGAAAACGAGGAAGAGATTGGTTGCAATAACAAAAAAAGGAAGGCAACGATAAGCATGCTAATTTATACCGCAATATCATAGCGATTTGAGGATTTACTGGCAGATATATAAGATGGGTCTAGGCTTTAATCTTACAGATATAAAGAGAAGAAACTTATTTTTTTGCTTGATAATGCAGATTCTGTTATTATTATGTCATCTATCTTATTGAATGCAAATTTCCTCTCGTATACGAAACATTTTAGATATTATTCGATGGAATATATTCGATTGAAGCAAGGCTATATGTATTAATTTTGTTTCTTTATTTTTATCTAATTATTTTTATCAGCTTAATATTTTAGTTGAAAGTAATTTGTGAAAGTGAATCATTAGCTGTTTACAAAGAATCAAGGTCATAAAAAAGTAAACCGTTAAAAAGATGGTATTGTGCTGATGGCAATGATGGGGCTATTGAATAGCGCCATTGCAGTAAAACCGAAAAGAGCTGAAAGGACAACCAGACTAAGCGGACTCAAGTCATAGTAGAAATGATAAAACAAAACAGTCATCAAAAATAGCCCAGGAGAAAAAAAAGAGTTTCTAAAACTGGAAACAGTATTAAGAAAATTATACATCTCATTAAAGACAGCGTGTCGAGTTTATCCCCATACAAGTGCGCGTTTAAGGCAATCTCAAGGAGAAGTGGCAGCACTAAATTGTAGCTGTAGAGGAAGATGCTTATAATATAAACCAACAGCAATAATACATGGTGATCTAGTGAAGCTGTCTCATCACTGATGCAGCTCAAGCAAATATTAATCGCTTATTTACAAGACAACAAGGTGAAGCAACTCTTCGGCCGTCTTCATGATCGAAAAAAAAAAACAAAACATTTCAACATTTTTTGATAATTGGATTGATGGACAAAAAAGCAGCAGGGGAAAACAACAAGAACATATGACAGTAAGATTCACAAAGAAGCCTTGTTGAGGAAGACAGATATGAGGTTGAAAGCAAGCAGGGCTCTAAAAGTGTTATGGAAATGTAAGAACTTCTACACTGGTCCTATCGAAAGAATAGTGAGAACTGGCGCTCGTTCTATTTTTACACTGGTCATCTCTATCAAGCTACACTACAAAATGACGTCATCTCTATAAGAATTGGCGCTGTACTGAAATAATGACCAAGCTACTTACTTATACTACAGTAAGAACTCCACTGGTCATCTCTATCAAGCTACTTTACACTACAGTAAGAACTGGCGCTTTCTACACTGATCATTCCTTCTATGGAAGTAGCGGCGCTGTCTGATCACTGATACAGTAAGAATCACACTGATCATCTCTATCAAGCTACTTACACTACAGAAGAGCTGGCGCTGCTGGAAGTAATGGCGCACTACAGTAAGAACTGGCTCTTGAAGTACTGTCTACACTGATCATCTCTATCGAGCTACTTACACTACAGTAAGAACTGGCTGTCTACACTGATCATCTCTGTCAAGCTACTAACACTAAAGTAAGAACCAAGCTACACTGGTTACTTACACTACAGTAACTGGAAATACTATTTTCACTCGCTGCTACTTCTACACTATAGTCTGACAGTACTGTCTACACTGATCTTCTCTAAGAATCAACTGCTGGTCACTTACACTACAGTAAGAACTGGCGCTGTTTGAAATAATGACCAAGCTACTTACTTACACTACAGTAAGAACTGGCGCTGTTCTGGAAATAATGGACAGTACGGTCTGACACTGTTCACATCATCTCAATCAAGCTACTTACACGACAGTAAGAACTGGCGATGTTCTGTTCTGGAAGCACTGTCTTACACACTGATGGCGATCTGACAGTACTTTCTACAAGCTACTTACACTTACACTACAGTAAGAGCTGGCGATGTTCTGACAATACTTTCTACACGTTACTTACTTACACTACAGTAAGAACTGGCGCTGTTCTGAAGTACTGTCTACACTGAACATCTTAATCAAGCTACTTACACTACACTAAGAACTGGCGCTGTTCTGGAAATAATGACCAAGCTACTTACTTACACTACAGTAAGAACTGGCACTGTTCTGGAAGTAATGTCTACACTGATCATCTCTATCAAGCTATTTACACTACAGTATGAACTGGCACTGTTCTGGAAGTAATGACCAAGCTACTTACTTACACTACAGTAAGAACTGGCGCTGTTCTGGAAGTAATGTCTACACTGATCATCTCTATCAAGCTACTTACACTGCAGTAAGAACTGTAAGAACTGGCGCTGTTCTGACACTGTACTGTCTACACTGATCATCTCTATCAAGCTACTTACGCTACAGTAAGAACTGGCGCTTTTCTGGAAGTACTCTCTACACTGGTGATATCTATCAAGCTACTTACACTGCAGTAAGAACTGGCGCTGTTCTGACAGTACTGTCTATACTGATCATCTCTATGAAGCTACTTACACTACAGTAAGAACTGGCGCTATTCTGGAAGTACTATCTACACTAGTTTATATCTATCAAGCTACTTACACTACAGTAAGAACTGGCGCTGTTCCGGTAGGACTGTCTACACTGGTCATCTCTATCAAGCTACTTACACTACAGTAAGAACTGGCGCTATTCTGGAAGTACTATCTACACTAGTTTATATCTATCAAGCTACTTACACTACAGTAAGAACTGGCGCTATTCTGGAAGTACTATCTACACTAGTTTATATCTATCAAGCTACTTACACTACAGTAAGAACTGGCGCTGTTCCGGTAGGACTGTCTACACTGGTCATCTCTATCAAGCTACTTACACTACAGTAAGAACTGGCGCTATTCTGGAAGTACTATCTACACTAGTTTATATCTATCAAGCTACTTACACTACAGTAAGAACTGGCGCTGTTCCGGTAGGACTGTCTACACTGATCATCTCTATCAGGCTACTTACACTACAGTAAGAACTGGCGCTGTTCCGGTAGGACTGTCTACACTGGTCATCTCTGTCCAATGCTATCCCAGGTCTGGCATTGCCTGTTGGTGTGGGCAGTGTGTCCGTGCTTCCCGTGTTTTGAGGCTCTGTGCACGACACACTGATGGTGATCGTAGAGAAGTAAAAACTGACAAATAACAAGGAGAAGGTGGGAGAGATGGAAAGAGAGAGAGAGGGAGAGAGAAAGAGAGAGAGAGAGAGAGAGAGAAGAAGAAGAAGAAGAAGAAGAAGAAGAAGAAGAAGAAGAAGAAGAAGAAGAAGAAGAAGAAGAAGAAGAAGAAGAAGAAGAAGAAGAAGAAGAAGAAGAAGAAGAAGAAGAAGAAGAAGAAGAAGAAGAAGAATAAGAAGAAGAAGAAGAAGAAGAAGAAGAAGAAGAAGAAGAAGAAGAAGAAGAAGAAGAAGAAGAAGAAGAAGAAGAAGAAGAAGAAGAAGAAGAAGAAGAAGAAGGAATCGGAAGAAGGTGGAAATGCTCTTTCAGCTTTGAAGATAGGTTACTGGATGTTCTAAAAAAAGAAAAGAACTTCTTTTCTCTGAGAGGAAAACACCGGATTCCTATAGGTAATTAATAGTTGCATAGTGTCTCCTAGAGACTTAACCCGCTCCCCTAACGCCTGACTGAAGGCCAGATATATGAGAATTCTTCTGTAAACAGAACCTCGTTGTCCTCTTTTATTGATAACCGACAGATATCCAGCTGATGTAAAGCACGTGCACAAAGCCCCATCGCATTAGCCAAAAGCGCCTCAACCTTTGGGAATGCTGGAGGGTCTTGAATTTGAAAGTACTGGAGTGAAGATATATATGAGTGTCACATTCCAAAGATCTTCGTCGATTCTCTCTGTCTCTGTCTCTGTCTCTGTCTCTCTCTCTCTGTCTGTCTCTCTCTGTCTCTGTCTCTCTCTCTGTCTCTCTCTCTCACTCTCTCTCTGTCTGTCTCTGTCTCTCTCTGTCTCTCTCTGTCTCTCTCTCTCTCTCTCTCTCTCTGTCTCTCTCTCTCTTTCTCTCAACAAAAGCAAAATAGTGAAAATTTGCTCCATGCGAGCATCCTGACTAATTTGATACGCTGGGTCTTAATTTCTTCATAGACTTGAGCTCCGGTTAATATCTTTCAAAAATCTGAAACAAACTTATTTCTCCTGCGATCATTATCAACCGCACCGCCAGCCACTCCCCGGCTGTCAAACAAAGTTCGCCAAAATATCAAGCATGTTGGAATCGGTGGGTGGCGTGACGGTGACCCGATGGAATGACGGAAAACAGTGAGATTTTCTGTTACACATTATCAGTCCCACTTCACATTTAATTTTTGTGGACCCAGAGGGTGACCCGTTAGTTGGGAGTGACAGCGGGGACATCTCTCTACACACCTGCTCAGATAGGACTTGAATGAAGCTATGGAGCATTTTGAGAACCTCCAAGGATTCCCCGTGACTGAGGCTGGGACAGGCAAACCTCCGTGACTGAGGCTGGGACAGGCAAACCTCCAAGGATTCCCCGTGACTGAGGCTGGGACAGGCAAACTTCCAAGGATTCCCCGTGACTGAGGCTGGGACAGGCAAACCTCCAAGGATTCCCCCGTGACTGAGGCTGGGACAGGCAAACCTCCTGCATTCATCACATTGTACGTGTCGTCGAGCAGCCTCTTCTCTCGCTGTCGTGAAACGCAGACAAACTAGATTTAAAAAATAAAATAGAATAAAAGTGTTTTAAGAAAATTTAAGACGTGTAGAAGAATAAAAGAATGCAGTTTTATGGATCTCTCTCTCTCTCTCTCTCTCTCTCTCTCTCTCTCTCTCTCTCTCTCTCTCTCTCTCTCTCTCTCTCTCTCTCTCTCTCTCTCTCTCTCTCCCTTTCGCTTTCTCTGTCTGTCTGTCTGTCTGTCTGACTGTCTGTCTGTCTGTCTCTCTACCCCTCTCTCTCTCCCCCTTTCTCTTTGTCTCCCCCTCTCTCTATCATTCTTTCTCTTTATCTATTTATCTTTTTAACTGTCTTGCTCTGTTTCTGACTTTCTTCTTCTGGCTAGGTTTTGTCATTGTATAATGCTATCTGTCTAAATATCATTTGCCTTTCTACCTAACTATGTCTATGTATCTATCTATCTATCTATCTTTTGTCTGTTTTTTTCCACCTGTGTCCCAACTCGTGAGCAGCCACTTCAGCAGTGTACGCCGTGAAGTCGTTTACTGTGATGGACACACCTGATGCTGTACACACTCGGTCGAAATACGCATAACCTATTGCACCTCTGAGGCTGAACCTGGATATTGGGGGAGTGGGGGGGGGGGAGGAGGAGGGGGCGCAGAATCTTATGAGACATCAGCCTTGTGGCGAAGGATATAGTCTATAGGCGTATAACAAAGGATAATTCACACCTACAAATAAAAAAAACAACCAATCGAGTTATCAGTTTTTAAATTCATATGTTTGAAAAGAATTGGGATCATTTTACAAATCATCAACCCCAAAGCGATGATACTGCTCTTCTATAATGATAAACATAAAAATCATTAAACTCTTTTCAGGGGCAGAGGAAATAAAAGCGGAGGAAATTGATTGTGATATATGTTGCGCCAGTGGTAGTGGCGTTAGAGCTTGCGCCATCTTATCCGTACCGTTCAAGTCTCACACTATTAGTACGTGATTTTCAAGCCTTATCTTCTCAGTTACACCCTGTCCGACGGGAGAACAAGTCTCATACGCAAAAGGCTTGAAATTACGGTTTTGTGGACGTCTAATGTCACACAAGAAATAAAACTAATGGACACTAAATTGTTACATTTTTATCCTTTCCACAGCTGGTTTTTATAGTTATATACAAAAAAAAAATAAAAAAAAAAAACCGCAGCTTTAGTAGGTGACGTCCTGTTCTACTGGAGAAGAGCGTGACAAATCTGAACAGTCATATTTATAATGGAAATCAATACCACGATATACAAATATTATACATGCCAATACTTTCCTGCAGTCAAAGTGGGAAAGGAAACAGGTGAACCAGAGAGAGAGAGAGAGAGAGAGAGAGAGAGAGACAGACAGACAGACAGACAGACAGACAGACAGACAGACAGACAGACAGACAGAGAAAGAAGAGAGACAGACAGGGAAAGAAATGACAGATTGTGAACGTCAAAGAATTATAAAGAGGATTATCAGAGTCGCGTCACAATAATACAATTAAAGAATTTAAGAGAATCACATTGCTACGTGAACAGTTTTTGAGCAATTATTTAGGCCATGAAGTTCATATTTTATTATTTTGTTCGTTTTTTCCTGATAATGAGGGGCAGAAAACTTATTCAACATTAGGATTCACTAAGTCCTAGGGTTGCTTTGAGCGATTTTCTACCCAAGATTATCCTCTATAAGATCAATCATCACTTGAGTAAACCAGTTTATACTCGTTAGAGATGTATGTAGCCCATACCCTGTGAAGTACATGTAGTGGTCAGCGTTAGAGATGTATGTAGCCCATACCCTGTGAAGTACATGTAGTGGTCAGCGTTAGAGATGTATGTAGCCCATACCCTGTGAAGTACATGTAGTGGTCAGCGTTAGAGATGTATGTAGCCCATACCCTGTGAAGTACATGTAGTGGTCAGCGTTAGAGATGTATGTAGCCCATACCCTGTGAAGTACATGTAGTGGTCAGCGTTAGAGATGTATGTAGCCCATACCCTGTGAAGTACATGTAGTGGTCAGCGTTAGAGATGTATGTAGCCCATACCCTGTGAAGTACATGTAGTGGTCAGCGTTAGGAATGCCGTTAGAACTGTCCTGTATCCAGTTTCTAAACGCGTTGACCCCCTGCATAGGATCAAACGTGCCAGATGATATTAAATCTTCTATGAAGTCATCCTCAGCGTCAGTCTGAATTGAAAATTGTTTTCCACTGTTTTAAATTTGAATTCAGTTTGTAAAGTCTTAAGTTTGTAATCCTTGCTGCGAATAAAGCCTTTTTAAACGAATTTTAATATATAAAGAATTTCAGAATCTTTTCAAGAATGCCAATGTTGAACACATTATTTTAGACCTGAAGAACTTAGCAGACTATTTTGGCTAACTATTGTACATATACTGCAGAGGAAAAAGCATCAATGTTAGAGAGGTGAGCAGTTAATATTTCTGGAGGGTAGAACAGGGCATTGAAATCCCAGCCGATATAAAGGCCTCTTTACAAGTGAAACAATAGCTCAGACATCATTACCTCGATAATCAAATACCAATCTTGACTTCTCTAGAAGTTCTTACGATTACGTTCCTAAAAACACAGCGCAAATATTTACATTGGAATCAGGACGGGCCCAAAGCTTACTTTATATAATTTTATATTATGCACACCATCACCTAACCTTTATTTATTAAATCTCTCTATAGGATTTTTCTCCTCCGAGCGTGTGCATATTGAGAGAATATTTTCCTGCTGTTTTTTTTTCGTACGTGAAAGACCTGGTTTTATGATTTTTAGTTTTTCCCTGACCTGTGTTTACCTTGAGGACTTTCCAAAACGTCACTTTCGTTCTAATCGCAATATCGGGATCTGAGATGGTTCTGTACCGAATGTCAATCTGCAAAAGAGAAAATGTACTATTTCTTCAAAATAAAATAACTAGATTGGAACACTAAATTTCGAGAGGAAAATTCTAGCAACGTTGAAGAAGTCAAACATGTCATAATCTTTTTTTGCAAAGGGCGTTAACTAAAAAAAAACCCCAAGTTAAAAAAATTCTAAATCCATTGATCTTCCTTGATTATTTTGTTCCTTATTTTGAACAGTGTTTCTAAAAAAAAAAGATCTTTTTTTTTTGAAACGATAACAGCGTTATTGATTTTTTTTATTATTTGTTGGCAGAGTGGACATAAGATAATAAAGAAAAGACAATAAGTATGAAAATTCCTCGACTGTGCTTAAAAACAAGTTACAAATATGGAAAACAGTTTGTATGATCCTTACATTGTTCACTCCTACCATGTGTTTGGTAAAGTAAGTCGAGAGCTTAAAGGTTAAAGACTACATTACCACAGCCTTCACCCCAAGCCGTGATTGTTTCTCAATTATTTTTTACTTTAAAATTTTGACACCTCCGTAGTATTAATAAGTAACTTCGCTGTGGCCGTTAAAATAAAAATGAAAGAATGTTAAAAATGTTAAAATGTTAAAAATGTTAAAAAATAGATAGAAGCAATATTAGATATAGATTGATATACCCGTGGCATGGATCTGAAAGGTCTGGAATACGAAATAAAACGAAAGCAAGGTTGTAAAACAAAGAAAGCGGGGGGCAGAACAAGTTTTTTGAAGTGAGCACAGAAAAGTATCCGGAAGATACATGTTTGTCATGGAAATAAATCTATAAAATAAACATTATGTTTACCTTAATTTAATAAACAAAAAAGTATTTTATGTTTATCTTAATTTAATATGCAAAATGAATGGTTGTATGATAACAGTAGAAATACATTATGCAGATGTAATATGGTTTTGGCAAAACAAGACATTTTTATCTAACAAAGTTATAATCGTCAAGAGGGACAAGATAGAGAATTGATCTCAGTATAATAAAAAAAGAAACTGATTAGATATTCAAATTGCAGGAAGAAATAAATGAAATTATGAAGAAGATGAAATAACCATGACTTTTAACACAGTATGATAAGAGAAGGAACTGAATAAATATTCAAAAAAAGAATATAAACGGAAGGATTTTTTGAAGGGTGTAGCATAATCATTATTTTTAAGTAATATCCGCGTTTAATACAGCCATACAAAAACTCACGCCCTCAGCCGAATAGGTGTACCATACAGTAATATTCGATGCTTGACACCGCCCTACAACTACTCACGCCCTCAGCCAGATAGGTGTACCATACAGTAATATTCAATGCTTGACACAGCCCTACAACTACTCACGCCTTCAGTCAGATAGGTGTACCATACAGTAATATTCGATTCTTGACACCGCCCTACAACTACTCACGCCCTCAGCCAGATAGGTGTACCATACAGTAATATTCGATTTTTGACACAGTCCTACAACTACTCGCCCTCAGCCAGATAGGTGTACCATACAGTAATATTCGATGCTTGACACAGCCCCACAACTACTCACGCCTTCAGTCAGATAGGTGTACCATTGAGTAATATTCGATTCTTGACACCGCCCTACAACGCCTCGCGCCTTCAGTCAGATAGGTGTACCATACACAAATATTCAATGCTTGACCCCGCCCTACAACTACTCACGCCTTCAGCCAGATAGGTGTACCATACAGTAATATTCAATGTTTGACACCGCCCCAACTACTCACGCCTTCAGCCAGATAAGGTGTACCATACAGTAATATTCGATTCTTGACACCGCCCTACAACTACTCACGCCCTCAGTCAGATAGGTGTACCATACAGTAATATTCAATGCTTGACACAGCCCCACAACTACTCACGCCTTCCAGTCAGATAGGGATACCATACAGTAATATTCGATGCTTGACACCGCCCCACAACTACTCACGCCTTCAGTCAGATAGGTGTACCATACAGTAATATTCAATGCTTGACACCGCCCTACAACTTCTCACGCCTTCAGTCGAATCGACCGTCTCTGGCTGATAATATTCAATGCTTGACACCGCCCCTTCTCCGCCTTCAGTCAGATAGGTGTTTGTTCCAAACAGTAATATGCGATTCTTGACACCGCCCCACAACTACTCACGCCCTCAGCCAGATAGGTGTACCATACAGTAATATTCGATGCTTGGCTTGCCCCAATACTCGCCTCAGCCAGATAGGTGTACCATACAGTAATATTCAATGCTTGACACCGCCCTACAACTACTCACGCCCTCAGTCAGATAGGTGTACCATACAGTAATATTCAATGCCCGACACCGCCCTACAACTACTCACGCCCTCAATCAGATGAGTGTACCATACAGTAATATTCAATGCTTGACACAGACCTTCTTCTACTCACGCCCTCCAGCCAGATAGGTGTACCATACAGTAATATTCAATGCTTGACACCGCCCTACAACTACTCACGCCCTCAGTCAGATAGGTGTACCATACAGTAATATTCAATGATTGACACCGCCCTACAACTACTCACGCCCTCAGCCAGATAGGTGTACCATACAGTAATATTCGATGCTTGACACAGGGCCCTACTCACGCCTTCAGCCAGATAGGTGTACCATACAGTAATATTCGATGCATGACACCACCCTAAAACTACTCACGCCCTCAGCCAGATAGGTGTACCATACAGTAATATTCGATTCTTGACACCGCCCTACAACTACTCACGCCCTCAGCCAGATAGGTGTACCATACAGTAATATTCGATGCTTGACACGCGCCCTACAACTACTCACGCCCTCAGCTAGATAATTGTACCATACAGTAATATTCAATGCTTCACACAGCCCTACAACTACTCACGCCTTCAGTCAGATAGGTGTACCATACAGTAATATTCGATTCTTGACACCGCCCTACAACTACTCACGCCCTCAGCCAGATAGGTGTACCATACAGTAATATTC
>JAWDGP010003539.1:5000-12844 GCA_033675545.1 Elysia crispata
AGAGCAAAAGATGTAGAGAGCATGGGACACTCATACTCATAATACGTTTTGCTTTTGTAAAGAGAGAAAGAGAGAGCGAGAGAGAGAGAGAGAGAGAGAGAGAGCAAGAGAGCGACAGAAACTGAGAAAGAGCGACAGGTAGTGAGGAATAGAGAAGGCAAAAAGAGAGGAAACAAAGGGAGACAGAAGGAGGGAAGTGTGGAAGATGGAGGATCAAAAATAGAAGAGAGAGAGAGAGAGAGAGAGAGAGAGAGAGAGAGAGCAAGAGAGCGAGAGAAACTGAGAAAGAGCGACAGGTAGTGAGGAATAGAGAGGGCAAAAAGAGAGGAAACAGAGGGAGACAGAAGGAGGTAAGTGTGGAAGATTGAGGATCAAAAATAGAAGAGAGAGAGAGAGAGAGAGAGAGAGAGAGAGAGAGAGAGAGAGAGAGAGCAAGAGAGCGAGAGAAACTGAGAAAGAGCGACAGGTAGTGAGGAATAGAGAGGGCAAAAAGAGAGGAAACAGAGGGAGACAGAAGGAGGTAAGTGTGGAAGATTGAGGATCAAAAATAGAAGAGAGAGAGAGAGAGAGAGAGAGAGAGAGAGAGAGAGAGAGAGAGAGAGAGAGAGAGAGAGAGAGACAGACAGACAGACAGACAGACAGACAGACCGATAGAAAGAAGAAGGAGAGAGAGAGAGAAGGAGAGAGAGAGAGAGAGAGAGAGAGAGAGAGAGAGAGAGAGGGGAAGTAGAATTGGAAAGCAAAGGGAGAAAAAAAAAGAGGGAGACAGAAGGAGAGATAGTGTGGAAGTGGAAAAATCAGAAATAGAGGAAACAAATAGCGACAGAGAGAGAGAGAGAGAGAGAGAGAGAGAGAGAGAGAGAGAGAGAGAGAGAGAGAGAGAGAGAAAGACTAATGAACTACCATGGACATAAATATTTAAACTAAAAAAAAATTTCAAAAAATGACAGAATAGATGGAAGAGAGATGGAGAGAGAGAGAGAGTGAGTGAGAGAGAGAGAGAGAGAGAGAGAGAGAGACAGACAGACAGACAGACAGACAGACAGACAGACAGACAGACAGACAGACAGACGGACAGACAAACAGAAAGACAGAGACAGAGTAAGAGACAGAGACAGAAACAGACTGACAGAGAAAGAGTGAGGGTGAACGAATCAGGGTAGAAATGCACGGAAAGAGAGGGAGAAAAAAGGGCAGATAGTGTGGAGGAAAAAATGAGAGAAAATGGGCAAAGAAGAGGGAAAGATAGATGGAGAGAGAGAGAGAGGGAGAGAGTGAGAGAGAGAGAGGGAGGAAGAGAGCAGAAACTGAGAAAGAGCGACAGGTAGTGAGGAAGAGAGAGGGCAAAAAGAGAGGAAACAGAGGGAAACAGAAGGAGGGAAGTGTGGAAGATGGAGGATCAAAAATAGAGGAGAGAGAGAGAGAGCAAGAGAGAGAGAGAGAGAGGGAGGAAGAGAGCGAGAGAAACTGAGAAAGAGCGACAGGTAGTGAAAAAGAGAGAGGGCAAAAAGAGAGGAAAAAGAGGGAGACAGAAGGAGGGAAAGTGTGGAAGATGGAGGATCAAAAATAGAAGAGAGAGAGAGAGACAGACAGACAGACAGAGAGACAGAGAGAGACAGAGACAGAGAGGGGGTGGTGGAAACGAAGAACCGTTAGAGGAACAATGATTAATAGGCTGATTTAGAAATGGACATGAAGATAAAGAATATTATTAAGTTAAAGAAGACGCGCAAAGATGAGAGAGAGGGAGAGAGAGAGAGAGAGAGAGAGAGAGAGAGAGAGAGAGAGAGAGAGGTTGGGGGAACCTAATGAGGTAGAACCAGAAAGAGATGGAAAAAATAGCAACAAAAAATTACTGAGGAAGACTGAGTATACTTATTTAGTACTGGCAGAGAGTTGTAAAAGACTTGTCAAAAATGAAAGAATAGGCGAATAATAGATAGAATGACAGACAGAGAGAGAGAGAGAGAGAGAGAGAGAGAGAGAGAGAGAGAGAGAGAGCGAAAGAATGGGAAGAAGCAAAGAAAAAAGAGATAGATATAGAGATGGATGGATAGAGAGACTGGAAAAGTGAGAGAGAGAGAGAGAGAGAGAGAGAGCGTGGAAGAGAAATAAAGTTTAAAATAAAAAAAGAAATAAGGACGTATAGGTATAGATAAAAATTGAGTTATATAGAGACAGAAAGAGTAATTCTCCTTCACAGAAAGAAATAGTGAGAAAAAGGAGGTGAAGAAAAGGTTGTGAAATAGAGAACCTAGAGTGGGGGAAAGAATTTAGAATTTTTTTTTTTTGATAAAATCATCACAAAAAGATGCTAACGTCACATACTGATCAAAGTTAAATTTAAGGAGGAAGTTGATTAAATTATATAATATACATGAATTAGGATGGTCTGCAAAACCTCAACACGAAACTAATATCGTTCTTATCTATCATTCTGTATGAGTCTCTGAAAATAGTTCGAAGCTGTGGACTAAACAAACTCTGAAAACCAGTCATGGACCTACGATTGTGGCTGAGAATTTTACTTACAGATCAAACTAAATTACACGAGATTCCCGGTAACTTGACCAAATATTTTCACGTGGCTTATTCCATCTCTTACGAGTTTGTAAATTGGCCTTTGATTTCTTTGCATGCTGTTCGTTTGTGCCTAAAATTATTGACAGAGAGCAAAAGATGTAGAGAGCATGGGACACTCATACTCATAATACGATTTGCTTTTGTAAAGAGAGAAAGAGAGAGCGAGAGAGAGAGAGAAAGAGAGAGAGAGAGAGAGGGAGAGCAAGAGAGCGAGAGAAACTTAGAAAGTTCGACAGGTAGTGAGGAAAAGAGAGGGCAAAAAGAGAGGAAACAGAGGGTGACAGATGGAGGGAAGTGTGGAAGATGGAGGATCAAAAATAGAAGAGAGAGAGAGAGAGAGAGAGAGAGAGAGAGAGAGAGAGAGAGAGAGAGAAAGAGAGCGAGAGAAACTGAGAAAGAGCGACAGGTAGTGAGGAAGAGAGAGGGCAAAAAGAGAGGAAACAGATGGAGACTGATGGTCCTATATCTAGTTTACTATTCTTATGTGTAAAAGTCGTCTTTACATAAATGTCTTTCATCGAACTGCTTTAGCTTTCTTCTCTTTTTCTTCTTCTCATCTTTCAATTACGGTGATGTAGAATGTTTATCAGTGAGAAAAAGAGAGCAAAGGGGCTTGGCAATGTCATAAATAAAGAATGTGAAATTTTAGTTTCTCTTGAGACTACAAAACTTGTCTTTTTTTGGCTTCATGAAACACTTAATGGTTGGAAAGAACATCTCAAAATAGCAACGTAAAGTTGAAACAGGGAGCAAATACTAACTTTGTATTTGTGTGAAGGTCAACTCGGGAAATTGTTTGCAGACAGACAGAAATAGATATTTTGTCGGAAAAGATGAATAAAACAACTTTTCTCACTTGCCAATAACCTGGCGAGGGTGGGAGATAGCCTGACTTGTACTCAGTAGTTCATTCATATTGTAAACAAGTTCACTAATGTAAACACAATAACGGCCATTATTGACATTCTTGTCTTTAGCAGCAATGTGAGCGAGGGTGAAATTTTCTTTTATGCAGAAACCATGAGTAAATGTCACAAAACTATTTTTTTAATTGAGATAAACAAAATGTCTTCCCGTTTTAGTGAAACTTAACAGCTGTAACCAAGTTAGTTAATTAAATTAATTAGTACCTTGCATCAATATGCACACTAAATAAACTGCATTGAATTGCATATCCCAATAGGTTACTATATAAAGCCCTCCAATTGTTAATAGGTTGTAAGCTTGGCTAGGTAACGAACCAAGAACTGGCTCTAATCCCTAACGGTGTTAAGACCCGTAAAACGGTCAAGGTCCACACGCTATGACGGCGCGCGCCAGTCGTCATTTATGCCTTGGGTCTGGTGTGGCTCCTCCCATAATACACTCGTTATACATTGGAGAATAGATGCTGGGAGGGAAGTTTTGTCGGACGGGTGTGTGAGAACCACAACCTCCTCAGAGGTACCGGCGACTAGGGTACTTCGTCAATGTGGTGTTGGATGAGTAGGCGATACCGAGAGTGCCTATATGGCGGAGGATCGTGGCTGAAAACCTTCACCCCCTTTTGTTTTTTTTTGTTTTTTTCAAATCTGTCGGGTAAAAATGAGTGGAAAAAATAATGGCAATGTTCGTTTTGCCCGGTATCTAAGTAGAGATCTGCATGGTCGTAACATTCTAGCTCACAAAGTAGATGCTGGGGGAGAAAAAGAACAGGGAAACGATGAATATATCAACAAATTTTTAGCTGAACCAAACACAGGCCAACTGAGACAATCTGATAATGTCGAAATTTATCTTCAGTTAATAAAATTTAGAAAGACTGAACAAACCAAGTTTGAGAGAGCTGAGGTCAGATAGAAAGAGAGACAGAGAGAGATAAAAAGAGAGACTATTAACTAGTTAATAAAAAAAATAAACACCCGAGGTTTGAGAGAGCTGAAGATAGAGCGAGAGAGAGAAAGAGAGAGATAAAGATACAGAGAGAGAGAGAGAGAGAATGAAAAATAAATAGTAAAACAGAGATATGACAAGAACAACATCTCTTTAAAGTGTACATATCTCCTGAAACACTTTACTTCTTGTTACAAAAATCTGTGATAACTTTGAGATGGAATATGCAAAACCCTCCTTTTTATTTGTTATCTTCCACGTAAGAGAAAATTCACATAATTTTTCATTACTCTCCAAACAATCAAACAAAATCGTGTTAGACTCTGCCTCGAAGAGACTGTAAGTAAAAAGCGACACATAAAAGATAGATACTTAGATAAACATATGTGTGTGTGTGTGGAGAGAGAGAGAGAGAGAGAGAGAGAAAGAAATATGAAAGATGAAAAACGAGAGAAGGAAGAAAAAATTGTGAAATAGAGAAAGAAATAGTAACATAATTTATTGTCATAAACACAGACAAGAAGATGTAACAAATATGGAAATTGAGGGAAGTGAGGCAAAGGAGAGAGAGAGAGAGAGAGAGAGAGAGAGAGAGAGAGAGAGAGAGAGAGAGAGAGAGAGAGAGAGAGAGAGAGAAAGAGAGAGAGAGAGAGAGAAAGAAAGAGAGAGAGAGAGCGAAAGAGAGAGAGACAGCGAAAGAGAGAGAGAGAGACAGAGAGAGAGAGAGAGAGTTAAAGACTAAGCACGAGACAGATAGCGAAACACTGAACATCGAATATAAACCATGTCACTATACAAAAGCCAATAAACTGTTCGAGCAAAGTGACTCGTTATTGTGTGCGCCAGTTGTAGCCACTGGGGTAGTAATGGGAAAAAGGTATAAAAGTATTCATTTCTTATGGTGCGCCTGTAATGGACCTTTATTTTTCTCATTTTTTTCAGAAGAACCCACATGTTACAAACAGAACAGTTAGAGATAAAATCATGGAGATGAAACGCATTGTTAGCCGTCACATAAAAAAATAAAATACGATTGATGAAAATACTAATAAAAAGCCGATGTTCGAAAGACATCCAAAAGAGTAAAATTTAAAAACATATAACACTGGAATTCCATGTAAGGTTTGGCGAGAAAAAACTGGCTTCCAATTAGAGCGGTAACGTAAAGCAAGGAAACTGATGACAATAAGGTTGTAACAGTAAAAGTTCGCGGGTAAATATTGATTCAAAGATGAAAACGACTAATTTCGATACAGGTTAGAAAACCACAGAAATACAGAAACATCAGCAGAAAACAGTGGTTTAAAAGAAGAGAAAAGCAGTCATAGGCATAGACAGAGCGTGTTCATTGAAGAATTAGAGATAGAAATAACATGTAACGAAAGGAAAGATGTATTAAGAAAGTTGTATCGAGAGAGAGAGAGAGAGAGAGAGAGAGAGAGAGAGAGAGAGATATGGAGAAATAGCGATACACAGTTACAGAGGAAGACTGATTAATAGGCTGATCAAGAGACAGACATAAAGATAAAAAAAATATTGATAAAAAAAAGAATAGGTGCTAAAGTATTAAAAAGTGTGTGTGTGTGTGTGAGAGAGAGAGAGAGATAGAGCGAAAGAGAGAAGGCGAAAGATAGAGAGAGATAGATTGAGAGGGCGTGGAATAGACATAACCCGGAAAAAGAAACAGTCGCAAAGAACAGTAAAAAGTAAAGAGCGACGGAGCAAGAGAAAGATAGATAGATAGATAGAGAGAGAGAGAGAGAGAGAGAGAGAGAGAGAGAGATAGAGAGAGATAGAGAGAGAGAAATAGAGAGAGAGAGCGAAAGAGAGAAGGCGAGAGAGAGCGAAACAGAGAAGGCGAAAGATAGAGAGACAGATTGAGAGGTCGTGAAATAGATATAACCCGGAAAAAGAAAGAGTGACAAAGAACAGTAAAAAGTAAAAAGTAAAGAGCGACGGAACAAGAGAGAGAGAGAGAGAAAGAGAGAGAGAGAGCGAAAGAGAGAAGGCAAGAGAGAGAGAGAGAGCGAAACAGAGAGAGCGAGTGTATTAAGGGAAATTAAGTGAATAAAAGAAAGAAAAAAGGTTGCTCGGGAATAGAGAAAGAGTGAACTATATAGAGCCAAATTGACAGATCAAGGGAGGGAGAGAGAGAGAGAGAGAGAGAGAGAGAGAGAGAGAGAGAGAGAGAGAGAGAGAGAAAGGCAGACAGACAAGTAAGCAGACAGACAGACAGACAGACAGAGAGATAGACAGAGACAGAGAGAGAGTGAGGGAGGGACGGGCGGCGAGGGAGAGAGTAAATGGAAGAGGAAGAACTAGAAATACAATAAAGAAATTGTCTCTCACAGTTACATATGAATAGCGAGTTATAAACTGACATAGATACGGAAAGACAGAACACTGCATTGAAAGTGAGAGAATAGCTGTGAAGAAAAAGATTGTGAGATACAGAAACTAAGAGTGCGGGGGAGATAGACTTAAAGAGAGAAAGAAAGAGAGAGAGAGTAAGAGAGATAGAGTCACAGAGAGACAGCTTGTGTTAAAGAGGAGATCCAGAAAGAATAGAAAGAAATAGCCTCACGAATTAATCATTCAGTAAGGTCATAAACAGCGAAATACGTGTAGGCCTTACATTTACAAGAAAGTAACTGTTGAAATGCAAAATTAACAATTTATGTATAAAAATTCTGAGAAGAAAAAAACTTAAAATGCGCCTTTTCCGTAGGCCTGTGACGTAAATTGTATATTTTTTTTTAAAATTAAGTTGATAAATGTCTCTTAAATCAAGTAGAAAAACAATCAAACAAAATTCATACAATGACTTCAATTATGATTTTATACAAAGTGAATAAACTATTCGTGCAAAGTGATTCGTATTATATATCCGTTGTACCAATTTCAGCGGTGGTGGGGAATAAAGGTATGCAATTAATTATTTTGTGGCTCAACTACATTCACTTCATGGACCCCCAGTTTACTCATTCCGTCAGAAGCACACACATGTTGCAAAGAGAAAAGATAGAGACAAAATCATAGAGGCTGAAACACATGTCAACCGACACATCAAAAAATTAAAAGACAAACGATCAAAATCCTAATAAAAAGCCGATGTTCGAAAGACATTCAACATAGTATGATTTGTAACCCTATAACAGATGTGATCCATGTAAGATAAATTCTTTCAGTTAGAGCCGTAACGTAAAGCAAGGAAACTGATGACAACAAGCCTGTAACGGCAAAGGATTGCTGGTAAATATTGATTCAAAGACAAGAAAAATAAAAACGACTAATTTGATAAAACTTAGGAAACCACAAAAATACAGAAACATCAGCAGAGAACAGTGGTTTAAAAATATTGGAGACCAGTCATAGGCATAAGCAATACG
>JAWDGP010003540.1:0-5000 GCA_033675545.1 Elysia crispata
AAAACTGTTAAAAGAAAAAACATGTGAAATGCATTTTTCTCTTATTATTGTGTCGCAAATTTTTTTATGAAGTTGTTGAAATCACAGATATCTTTATATTGAAGTAGTAAAACTATCAAACAAAATCCAAACTAACCCTCTGTCTATGTCTTTCTGTATCTCTCTCTGTCAGAGCAAAAGACAGAGAAATAGTGTACGACTAAGAATGAGTGAGAGAATAAAGAAATAGCGAAACAGTTAGAGAGAAAGAATCAGAAGTATGCTGAAATTGAGATAGACATAAGGATGAAAAATGTATCAAAAATGAGAAAAAATGAGGCAAAGAAGATATAGAGGGGGAGTCAGGAGGAAGACAGAGGGAGATAAACAGGAAAAGAGAGAGAGAGAGAGAGAGAGAGAGAGAGAGAGAGAGAGAGAGAGAGAGAGAGAGAGAGAGAGAGAGAGAGAGACAGAGAGAGAAAGAGAAAGAGAGAGAAGACCAGAAAGATAGGAAAGAAATAGCGACTCATAGTTAGAGAGTAACTTTAAATACGTGTAGCAATCTAGATCGGCCTTTTTTGAAAGCATTTTTTTTTTTGTATTCTAAAAGATGTGTTCATGTTACTTTATTACTTCCTCTGTCTCTCGTAACGCTATTTCTTTCTTGTCTTCCTGATTCTTCCTCCTCCACACTATCTCTCCTTCTGGCTCCCTCTTTTTCTCTCGCATTCTCTTAATCCCCTCTCTAACTCTCTCTCTCTCTCTCTCTCTCTCTCTCTCTCTCTCTCTCTCTCTCTCTCTCTCTCCCTCTCTCTATCTCTCTCTTCTTTGCCTCCCTCATGTCATTTTTTAAACCATTTTTTATAAGTACTCTAAAAGATGTGTCACGTTACTTTATTACTCCCTCTGTCTCTCGTAACGGTGTGTCGCTATTTCTTTCTTGTCTTTCTGAATCTACCTCTTCCACACTATCTCTCCTACTGTCTCCCTCTTTTTCTCTCTCTCTTTCGCTCTCTCTCTCTCTCTCTCTCTCTCTCTGTATCTCTTCTTCTCTCTACTTTTCGCCTCTTCTCTAATTCCGGATTTTTTTTTTTTATCCCTTTTGGTTCTTTTCTAAATCAGTATATTACTGAGTCTTTTATTGTTTGCGTTTAGCTTTTTCTGCAATCTGATTCTAGTTCTTCCTCTTTCATTTTGTCTCTCTTTCTATCTCTCTTTGTCTCTCTCTCTCTCTCTCTCTCTCTCTCTCTCTCTCTCTCTCTCTCTCTTTCTTTCTTTCTCTTTTTTCTTTCCCTCCTTCATGTCATTTTTGACACCATTTTTTATTAGTATTCTTAAAGATATTTCCATGTTATTTTATTACTCCCTCTGTCTCTCGTAACGGTGTGTCACTACTTATTTCTTGTCTTCCTGATTCTTCCTCTTCCACGCTATCTCTCCTTCTATTTCCCTCTTTTTCTCTCTCATTCACTTAATCCCCTCTCTTACTCTCTTTGTCTCTCTTTCTCTCTTTCGGTTTATTTGGACGCAAGTTTTTCTCGGCAGCCTTTCATGTTACGCATCTCTGATAGAGTTACAAATACTATGTTGTATGTCTTTCGAACATCGGCTAGATAGTATTATCATCGTTTGTCTTTTATTTTCTGATTTTTCGGCCTACATATTTTGTTTAAGTCTCAATGACTGTGTCTCTAATTTTTCTCTTTGCATTATGTGGATGCTTCCGAAGGAATGACGGAATTGGGTGTCCAAGATATGACTGTAAGTGAGCCCAAAATGACGATTTTCAAACCTTTATTCCCCACCACCGCCCAAATGGCTACATCTGTGATACAGAATACGAATGACTTTAAACGAACAGTTTATTGTCTTTGTATAAAATCATGATTGAGATCGTTATATTCAATTTGTTTCTTAGTTTCTCTACTTGATTTCAAAGATTTATTGGCGTTTATTAACTCAGTTATTTAGTTTAAAACAATTTGTAAAACAGGCATACAAAAAACTTGAAAAAAGACGCATTTTCTATATTATTTTTTCTTTTCATAATTTTTATACATGGGTTGTCGTTAATTTTGCATTTCAGCAGTTACTTTCCTCTATACGTAAGGCCGATCTAGATTGCTTCACATATTTAAAAGAGTTCATGCCCTTACTAAGTGATTAAATCGTGAGATTATTTCTTTCTATTCTTCTTGGTTCTCTTCTTTCAATCTAGCTCTCTTTCTGTTTCTCTATTTATCTTCCTCTATCTCTTTCTTTCTCTCTCTCTCTCTCTCTCTCTCTCTCTCTCTCTCTCTCTCTCTCTCTCTCTCTCTCTCTCTATCTCTTATTGTCTGTAAGTCTGTACATAACTTTAACTATCTCTTTTCCTGTACGTCCTTACCTATTTTTATTTTCGAATTCATATCCATTTTACATTCTTTCTTTCTATCTCTTTCTCCTTCACTCTCTCTCTCTCTCAATCTCTCTCTCTTTCGCTCTCTCTCTCTCAATCTCTCTCTGTCTCTCTCCTTATCTCTACTTTTCGCCTCTTCTCTAATTCCGGATTTTTTTTTAATACCTTTTGGTTCGTTTCTAAATCAGTATATTACTGAGTCTTTTATTGTAATTGTGTTCGCTTTTTCTGCAATCTGATTCTAGTTCTTCCTCTTTCATTTTACCTCTCTTTGTCTCTCTCTCTCTCTCTCTCTCTCTCTCTCTCTCTCTCTCTCTCTCTCTCTCTCTCTCTCTCTCTCTCTCTCTCTTTTCTTTCCCTCCCTCACGTCATTTTTTAAACCATTTTTTATTAGTATTCTAAAAGATATGTCGTTATTACTTTATTACTCCCCCTGTCTCCCGTAACGGTGTGCAACTATTTATTTCTTGTGTTCCTGATTTTTTTTCTCTTCCACGCTATCTCTCCTTCTATTTCCCTCTTTTTCTCTCTCATTCTTTTAATCCCCTCTCTAACTCTCTTTGTCTCTCTCTCTCTCTCTCTCTCTCTCTCTCTCTCTCTCTCTCTCTCTCTCTCTCTCTCTCTCTCTCTCTTTCGGTTTATTTGGAAGCAAGTTTTTCTCGGCAGCCTTTCATGTTACGCATCTCTGATATAGTTACAAATTATACTGTGTTGTATGTCTTTCGAACATCGGCTTTAGATTAGTATTATCGTCGCTTGTGTTTTATTTTCTGATTTTTCGGCCTGCATATTTTGCTTCAGTCTCAATGACTGTGTCTCTAATTTTTCCCTTTGCAACATGTGGATGCTTCCGAAGGAATGACGGAATTGGGGGTCCAAGATATGACTGTAAGTGAGCCCAAAATGACGATTTTCAAACATTTATTCCCCAC
This sequence comes from Elysia crispata, assembly GCA_033675545.1. NCBI lineage: Eukaryota > Metazoa > Mollusca > Gastropoda > Plakobranchidae > Elysia > Elysia crispata. The sequence continues at coordinate 3,310 of JAWDGP010003540.1, forward strand.
CCCCGCCCAAATGGCTACATCTGTGATACAGAATACGAATGACTTTAAACGAACAGTTTATTGTCTTTGTATAAAATCATGATTGAGATCGTTATATTCAATTTGTTTCTTAGTTTCTCTACTTGATTTCAAAGATTTATGAGCGTTTATTAACTCAGTTATTTAGTTTAAAACAATTTGCAAAAACAGGCATACAAAAACTTGAAAAAAGACGCATTTTCTATATTATTTTTTTCTATTCATAATTTTTATACATGGGTTGTCGTTAATTTTGCATTTCAGCAGTTACTTTCCTCTATACGTAAGGCCGATCTAGATTGCTTCACGTATTTAAAAGAGTTCATGCCCTTACTAAGTGATTAAATCGTGAGATTATTTCTTTCTATTCTTCTTGGTTCTCTTCTTTCAATCTAGCTCTCTTTCTGTTTCTCTATCTATCTTCCTCTCTCTCTCTAATTCTTTCTCTCTAAGTCTCTCTTTCTCTCTCTCTCTCTCTCTCTCTCTCTCTCTCTCTCTCTCTCTCTCTCTCGCTCTCTCTCTCTCTATCTCTTATTGTCTGTAAGTCTGTACATAACTTTAACTATCTCCATTCCTGTACGTCCTTACCTCTTTTTATTTTCGAATTAATATCCATTTCACATTCTCTCTTTCTATCTCTTTCTCTTTCGCTCTCTCTCTCTCTCTCTCTCTCTCTCTCTCTCTCTCTCTCTCTCTCTCTCTCTCTCTCTTTCCCTCTCTCTCTTTCACTCTCTCTCTCTCAATCTCTCTCTGTCTCTCTCCTTCTCTCTACTTTTCGCCTCTTCTCTAATTCCGGATTTTTTTAATACCTTTTGGTTCGTTTCTGAATCAGTATATTACTGAGTCTTTTATTGTAATTGTGTTCGCTTTTTCTGCAATCTGATTCTAGTTCTTCCTCTTTCATTTTACCTCTCTTTGTCTCTCTCTCTCTCTCTCTCTCTCTCTCTCTCTCTCTCTCTCTCTCTCTCTCTCTCTCTCTCTCTCTTTTCTTTCCCTCCCTCACGTCATTTTTTAAACCATTTTTTATTAGTATTCTAAAAGATATGTCGTTATTACTTTATTACTCCCTCTGTCTCCCGTAACGGTGTGCAACTACTTATTTCTTGTGTTCCTGATATTTTTTCTCTTCCACGCTATCTCTCCTTCTATTTCCCTCTTTTTCTCTCTCATTCTTTTAATCCCCTCTCTAACTCTCTTTGTCTCTCTCTCTCTCTCTCTCTCTCTCTCTCTCTCTCTCTCTCTCTCTCTCTCTCTCTCTCTCTCTCTCTCTCTTTCGGTTTATTTGGAAGCAAGTTTTTCTCGGCAGCCTTTCATGTTACGCATCTCTGATATAGTTACAAATTATACTGTGTTGTATGTCTTTCGAACATCGGCTTTAGATTAGTATTATCGTCGCTTGTGTTTTATTTTCTGATTTTTCGGCCTGCATATTTTGCTTCAGTCTCAATGACTGTGTCTCTAATTTTTCCCTTTGCAACATGTGGATGCTTCCGAAGGAATGACGGAATTGGGGGTCCAAGATATGACTGTAAGTGAGCCCAAAATGACGATTTTCAAACATTTATTCCCCACCCCCGCCCAAATGGCTACATCTGTGATACAGAATACGAATGACTTTAAACGAACAGTTTATTGTCTTTGTATAAAATCATGATTGAGATCGTTATATTCAA
>JAWDGP010003540.1:7500-75000 GCA_033675545.1 Elysia crispata
TCTCTCTCTCTCTCTCTCTCTCTCTCTCTAGGCTTTGCCTCATTTCTCCCACTTTCCACATTTTGCACATCTTTATGTCTCTGTCTATGTCAGCATAATTATTATGATTTTTTTCTTTTTAATTGTGTTTCGCTATTTCTTCCCACCTCTCTCCTTCTTAGTCTTTCACTCTCTCACTCTCAGTCTTTCACTCTTTTGTTTTTCTTTTCGTCTCTTGCTCCATATTTTCCTTTGTTTATGTCTATGTCATTACATTACCTTTATATCTATTTGTACGTTTCACATCCTTTGTTGTCAATCATTTTTTTAACCTATTCAACTCTCTCTCTCTCTCTCTCTCTCTCTCTCTCTCTCTCTCTCTCTCTCTCTCTCTCTCTCTCTCTCTCTCTCTTCTTTGCTTCTCTTCCTATACTGTTGATAAATTAATTTTACCTTTATTTCTCTATATGTACCAGTTTATTATTAAGTATTTATCTCTATGTGTCGCTATTTACTTACAGTCTCATCGAGGCAGATTCTATCTAATTTTAGTATTGTTAAGCAGATAATATGACGAGCCAGTCACAAGTGGACAGTGCGTTAGTGGAATAATGGAAAAGTGAATAGTGAAATACCTCTCCCGTGGAAGATAATAACTAATAAGGAGGGTGTTGCATATTTCATGGATAATGCCCCTTTCATAGGAAGAAAAAGGATAATGTCCCTTTGAAAGAAAAAAAAAAACATCTTCCAGTAAAGGAAGGTATTCCAATTCCCTGTAAAGGGAGATATGTCAAAAGATTGCAGGGGGTGAAGGGTTTCAGCTCTGAACCTCCGCCATATAGACACTCTCAGGATAGCCGGCCCACCGACACCACATCGACGAAGTACCCAAGTCGCCGGTACCTCTGAGCAGGTTGTGCTTCTCACACAACCCACGACAAAACTTCCCTGCCAGCTTCCAAGCACCAAAATGATGCACACAAGTGTGCATCCCGGTGTTTTATGGGAGGAGCCACATCAGACCCAAAGCATAAATGACGACAGGCGCGGGCCGTCATAGTATGTGGACCTTGACCGTTTTACGGGTCTTAACACCGTTAGGGCTTGGGGCCAGTTCCTGGCGAAGTTGCCTTGCCAGGCAAAGTTCAAGCTCTCCTGATTCATATAAGTAAACAGTGACACACTTTCTTCATGCGGTTTAACTGCTGTGCATTTTCTCATAGCTGTGTTTGTCAAATTCTTTTTGAATAGGCCGGAGTCCGTTAAATTTAACTACAAGCTGCACTTCTTAGCTAATATTGAATATATTAAAAAATATTTATATGTCATGATACGTCGTGGGATGAATCTTTCAATTTTTCATAAAAATCAGTTAAAACCGTGTTTTTACGTTTTAAGATATGTAACTCTTTGCCATAACTAATTGACTTGAAATAGCTGTCCTTTGTATCTACGAGTGAATCTGTTCACGTTGTCAACACGCCTGAGGGTTTGTTTATTTTTCACTCTGATCTTGACTGCCTCTTACAGACAAAATAACTACACGAAGAATAAAATAACAAGAAATGTAAAATGCAGGCCCTACCATTAAGATGAAATCGCATAATATTCTATTTGACGATCTCAAACGGAAGTCAAAATCGAAATCGAAAGTAGCGCTAACTCAAATGGATTCTCATGAACAACAGGCGACAGGCTTATTAGATTCATCATTACGGTACGATCTAGAGATCTAAGTTAAATTAAATTTACGCCAACAAACACACTCACATTGATTAAGATGAATACTTAGACCCAGAATATTCTAGGTAAACTTGATTCAATCAAATCAGAATCGATTTATATCTAGATCCAGTTAAGATTTAGCGCCTAGAATCTAGATTGTAGATCTAAACTTTTGATTTCAAGAACCACTGTAAAAATTAGAATCTAAGCTGGATCTATGAAGATTAAGGTCTAGAATCTAATCTCCTTTACTTTAGAGCTGGATAACTAATTAATCATAGAATCAAGGTTAACATCATAAGGATTTATAAATAAATTGAAATAAAGTCGCGTGAAAAAATAAGGGAGATTACTGTGATGGTGTGGATATCCCACAATAGTGTTTGTACAAATGCTGCAGAATTTCAGGAATAACGGTAGTTTTTTGGTTAACTTCAGGCCAATCATTTTTTCCTGTTGACATAAAAAGTAAAAAACCATTAAAGAATTTATATATAAGCTGAATGAAAGGCAATCAAAACATAGGCCTACAGCTTACAGTGATCAATACAAAAACAGTTTAACAAAGTGGAGTAAAAGTAAAAGGAAAAGAATTGAACTGACAAGCCAGGGAAAGAGAAAATCAGAGTGTTATTTATCTGTTGTAAAAAAAAAATGAGTGCCGTTAATTGAAGCCTGAAAAAACACCACCGAAAGACATAGAAAATTATCTAGCCTAGATAAAACGCTGGGTTACTTGCAAAAAATTAAACACAGACAGAGAGAGGATATCGAGTAATTACAGATATTGAAATTACCTAGATCTTTTGTTTTGATTCAAGCCTTAAATTAATAAAAGGAAGGAAAAAAGTAGTGTTACCTTAAGCCTACCAACATAGCAGCAAAGGAAAAGAAGCTTGTAAGAAAGGTTTTACAAAGAAAAATACGGAAACATTAACTGAAAGGTATTAATTTACTTACTATTTAAAGATGGAGAGTTGTACAATAAATAGTTAATTAGATTTTAATGTAACATATTCAAAGGCTTTGAAAAAATGTAAATCTTGACCACTCTGTGGTAAACCATTTTTGTCCATTAGATGATACCTTGGGTCAGTTATTTTAGTAGAGACTGTAACCTTAAATCATGTTACTTTAGAGCTCTAAATAATTAATTGTGTGAACAACTGCAGACTAGTTATAAATTCAAACGATATATTATTCAAACTACTGCAACGAACAACAGTAAATTATTGCCAATCATCTACATCTAGATCTTTCCTAATACTAGATCTAGCTGAAAACCCTGTTCTACAAACCAGGTCCTAGTGTCAATTCCCAGGCTGGGGTACGTGTGTGTATTTAAAGAGGCATATTTGGTTTTGATATCTCTCCTTTTACTAACATGATTCAGATCAAATTAATTGCCTCCACCTATCCATCTTTACCTACAATCTAGATATCTTGATAATTCTATTTCTAAACACAAAATTTAGATAAAGGGCTTAATTTCTTTTGGATTTAAAAATCAGAACAAACGCTGTGTTCGTTTTGCATTAAATGCAAACACAGATTTGTATGGTGTAGATCTCAATTAGATCTAGATCTAGATCACTCTAGAGATCTGACGCCTAGATCTAGTTTTGACTGTCCAACTTATTTCCAACTGCCACAGGATTTAAAGTTGGAAACAAAGGTTGTGTTCGTTTCGCATTTAAAAGAAACAGTTTTGTACTGCTAATTAAAATGTCTACCTAGCTCAATGGTTTGTCGCTCATGCTTTATAAGGTTTAAAAGGGGTTTTAAAATATTGGTTTGTAAATCCGTGAAACAACTTTGGGATTTAAAAAGTATGCCCACGTAAAAACACGTGATTTAGGGTTGCTTTTTCATATTTTTAAATTAATTTTTTGGATTATAATTTATAGTGGTGGGCCATTACAAGTTTCAGGTTACGATCTTTATATTATGATTATAGGATTTGGGGTCTTTTTAAAATTTACCTTGTATTAGTATTTGAATATTCCAAACTATAGTTCTTAAATTTTTTTTACTTTACAAGTAGTCTTGATAGGATGCTGCAATTTCCATTCTGGATTACCAGTTAAAATGAAAACGGAGTTGATTTGTTTTTGTATTTTTTATTGTTTTCTGTTGATAAAGATTACATTCTCGCTAATCATCTAGATCTACATCTTTAATATTTTAGATTTTGGGGTCTTTAAAATTTATCTAGACTTAGCATGAAATTAAAAAGTAGCCATCTAGGATACCACAAGTCTCATTCTGGATTACCAGTTAAATTAAAATGGAATTGAGGGTTTGTTTATTTTTCACTGTTTATCTTTATTTATAAATTCTCATCAAGCGGGATACTTTTGCATTTTATTAAATTTCCTTGTCTCGATTTCTAGGACCCAGATATAGAGTATAGACCACCAGCTCATTTTTTACAGGGCAAATGATCAATACCTCAGCTGATACAAAATGATAGAGCATAAGACTCACACATACAAAAAAGTTTGAATTTGATTCCTGGCTGGATCATCTGTTGGTGGTGGAGATCCCATCTAATCAGTGCTTACATTGGCTGGGGCCAAGCCACTGATTCTTCATATTGTTCATAAAATTTAGGAATATTTCTAGGACCCATTAAATGTTACACCATTTACACAATTATATAGATCTTAAAAGCATTATAAAGATAAGTGACATTGCTTAAGAAACACCACCAATCTTATGAAATCATAATTAGAATCTTCAACGAAGTATAGCTGTGTTTAATTGTGTTAATGGGATGGATCAGTGTTATAAAAAAGAAATTGGAAAAACCGAACCTTCTGGGAGAAAATGATTAAAATAAGTTTCCCCACACCAATTAGATCTAGTTCATTATAAAATTTAAAATATAAATGCAATAATTTTTTTAGGGGAAATTATTTTATATATAAAAATTTTTCTTGGTATGTCCTGAGCGTATTTTTATTTCAAACCCTAAGTAGTAATTATCATGAATACTGTTAATGGTTGTAATTTTAAACACTTTTTTTTTTATTGATTTCAAGAGGTGAATATGAACTTGCTTGCGAAGATGTCAAACCCCATGGAAAGAGGTGGAGGTCGTAGTGTTGAACAACCCAAGGAAAGGAAACAACTCTGGAATAAATGAGATAACCAAAAGGTGAGAGTAGGTTACAATTTTTCTTCATTGATTGTTTTCTTCAACTCTATAGCCCTACTGCATGTATATAACTATATTCACATCGTAATTATTTTCTGCATTGAGAAATTTTGTTTCTAACATCAAAAGAAAAAGATAATTATGTCACAGGCTGATCAATGTTGAAATTAAGCAGGAAGTTGACTAAATAAATGAATTAGAAAGATCTGCAAAACGTCAACACGAAACTGATATCGTTCTCGTCTAGCATTCTATATGAGTCTGTGAAAATATTTTGAAGTGGTGGATGAAACAAACTCTGAAAATCAGTCATGATCCTACGATTGTGACTGAGAATTTTACCAACTGATGCAACTAAATCACACCAGATGCCTGGTAAACCACCTATTTTCAGCTGGATCATTCCATCAACATAGAGTCCGTAAGTTGGCCTTTGATTTCTATAACTAGTGAAATTGTTGATATGACAGAGAGTAAAAGATGCAGAGATGGGACATACTTAGTACGTTTTGCTTTTAGAGAGAGAAAGAGAAAGGGGTTGGGGAAATAAATAAATGGATAGACAAGACGTATCAAGCGGTTTTAAGACAGGTATCTGTTCGAAATGTGCGTGCGTGTATCTACATATTAAAGATACAATTGACGTGAAATCATAAATGAAATGGGAATTATGATGGACAATGGGGATTTAAAGGAGCTTAGGAGATAAGGTGGAAGAAAAAAAGAGGGATAGCAGAGAGGAAGATGGGGTTATTTTCTTCTGATATACAGAGAGGAAAAGCGAGATGTTATGAAGTAAAACATGATTGAGGAACTATGTGAAGAGGAATGATTGTCAGTTCAGTAGATATAGAGAGATTTCAGGAGTAGGTTGGAGAGGGATCCTGATGGTCACATCTAGTTTGTCTTTTTTCTCATTTGCAAGGGTCATCTTTACACACGTCTTTTCTCGAATACTTTAGTTGTGTGTTTGTTTTTTTCACGCTTTCTTCTTTTCCTCCTTCAATACGTTGATCTAGGACATATCAGTGAGAAAAAGAGAGCAAAGAGACTTGGCAATGTGATAAGTAACGAACGTGATTTTTCAGTTTCTCTCGAGACCCAGAAACTTTTTTTTAGGCTCCTTGAAAGACAAAATGATTGGAAAGAGAATCTGAAAGTGGCAACCTTAAGTTGAAACAAGTAAAACAAGGAGCTGTCTTGAAAACAAGGCAGCCATCGTTATGATTCAATTATATTTGAACTGTGGAGGGATGGAAAAAATGGTAGCATGCATACCATTGTTTCTCAAACATTTTGTTCATATTTGTGTGAGAGTCAATTCGCGGACATCCAGAAATAGGTATTTAGTTGGAAAAGATAAAAGAAAGCAACCTTTCTCACTCTACCAATATCCTGGCGAGGGTGGGAGACAACCTGATTAATACTCAGTAGGTGGTTCATGTTGTATACAAGTTCACTGATGTAAACACAACAGCGGCCATTATTACTTTGAGTTACTTGTCTTTAGCAGCAACGTTAAAGGGGGTGGAATTTTTTGTTATGACGAAATCATGAGTAAATATCACAAAACCATTTTTTTAGTTGAGATAAACAAAATGTCTTCCCATTTTAGTCCAATTCAGCAGCTTTGTCTTTTCTCGAACTGCTTTAGTTTTCTTTCCTTTTTCTCCTTCTCCTCTTTCACTAATGGTGATGTAGAACATATATTAGTGAGAAAAAGAGAGTAAATGGGCTTGGCAATGTGATAAATAAATAATTTTCAGTTTCTCTTGAGACTAAAAACCCTGTCTTTTTGAGGCTTCATAAAAGATTTAATGGTTGGGAAAAAAAATCTAAAAATGACAACGTAAAGTTGAAACAGGGAGAAAACACTTTCTTTAAATTTGTGTTAACTCGTGAAAACTTTGCAGACAGATAGAAATAGATATTTCGTTGGAAAAGATGAATAAAGCAACTTTTCTCACTTGCTAATATCCTGGCGAGGGTGGGAGACTGCCTGACTTGTACTCAGTAGTTCGTTCATGTTGTAAACAAGTTCACTGATGTAAACACAATGGCGACAGCAACGTTAAAGAGGGTGAAATTTTTTGTTATGAAGAAATCATGAGTAAATGTCACAAAACCATTTTTTTAATTGAGGTAAACAAAATGGCTTTCCAATTTTGTCAAATTTAACAGCTCTAACCAAGTTAATTAATTAAATTAATTAGTACAATGCATCAATATGTACACTAAGTAAACTGCATTAAATTGGACTTCCCAATAGGTCACTATATAAAGCCCTCCAATTGTTATTAGGTTGTAAGCTTGGCTAGGTAACGAACCAAGAACTGGCTCTAATCCCTAACGGTGTTAAGACCCGTAAAACGGTCAAGGTCCACACGCTATGACGGCGCGCGCCAGTCGTCATGTATGCCTTGGGTCTGGTGTGGCTCCTCCCATAATACACTCGTTATACATTGGAGAATAGATGCTGGGAGGGAAGTTTTGTCGGACGGGTGTGTGAGAACCACAACCTCCTCAGAGGTACCGGCGACTAGGGTACTTCGTCAATGTGGTGTTGGATGAGTAGGCGATACCGAGAGTGCCTATATGGCGGAGGATCGTGGCTGAAAACCTTCACCCCCTTTTGCTGTTTTTTTTTTAATTTGTCATTAAAAATGAGTGGAAAAAAATAATGTCAGTAAAATTATATGATATAGCTTCACAAATCGCGTTTCCTAGATCTGATAAGTATTTAAAGATCCAAACACGATTTTATATGAAATGAATAAGAGACAATTACCAAAGGTGAACATTTTTAATCATTGATGTTTCTTAAAATCGTGTTTCTTTCTTCCCTGCTAGTGCTAAATTTGAGGTCTTCCAAAGACCCACCGGTTATCAAAAAACCTCAAAGAGGCAGCAAGTCGCTCATGTGGGGTTATAGCCGAGCGCATGACATTGTCTTGCCTTTTAATCAAAGGGGTAATCCTTTCCAACAAGTCAAGATAATTTTCCATGCACAAATAGTTTTTCCAGTCTTCGGGAATATCTTGTAATTTCCTTATTAAATTAACATGGGATAACTCTTGTTTTTTTAGTAGCCACAGCTTCACCCATACTCTACGTGAGCGTCTTTTTTTTTAGCACTTCTTCTGCAAATCTTAATAATTATAGCCGCAGAGAGCGCCGTTATTGCTGCTGCTTGACACTCCATTTAACACAATGGCTCAAGTTCAGCTTGTGGATCGAATGATTTTGTCGACGCGTGTGTGGGCAGATGGAAGGCAATTATTGCTTGGGATATTGTTAGCTATATTGCCAGTCAATTGATGGCATCAATTTATCGACACGTCTATGGCCGGCTTTATAAACTAATATGCCTTCATGCATCAATCCAAGACCCTGATGTGCAATATGCTCTTCTTAACCATTAACTTATGTGTGTAATCAAACTGTACGTAAATGCAAAAGAATCCTTATACTTTCGGAAATCGTCTGGTTTCGTTCCTAACTTGCTTCTTTCTGTTTCATAATGTCCTTTGTTAATCACTTTTTGAAGAGGCCAAGTTCATGTCTCTAAACCATCTAGATCGTCTAGGGCCCTCTATCAATGAAGGAAACGACAATATTGATGAGGATGGTTATAAAATTAGGTGAAAATGGGTCTGTATGCCTAGATCTTGCTTCAGGCAAAGGAAATGAAGAACTTGATAATCGGATCTACCATTTAAAACTACATATATGTAAATCCACTCTCTGATCCCAAGGCTGGGCCTGGCTCCACATAAAGAATTTGGATTTTTTTTTTCACAAAGTTTGTGTCACTATGTAGATCATTTTTCCTCTCTTTATGTTTTCCTATTCCAATGAAGAACCCTTTTTATATATATATATATTTTTTTTTTCTAAAAAAAACCAACAACTGGTTGGGCAAGATTTTCAGTTATTTCCCACCTTTATCACTTAAATACAACTAGATGTGGTAACTAATGGTTAAAATACTTAATCAAAACAGTGCATATTCTGTTGTACATTTTATAATGTTTATCTCTTTGTGTTTATTTTTATTCATTGATTCCTGTTATTACCCTTTATTTTCTTTGGGTCTTTGTACAATTTTGAGAAAAGTTATGTTCTTGGGTCACTTAGTCTCTCTCGTTGACATTTTGGAGGTGCGGGAAAAATTCAGGATTCTTTTTTGTAGTCAGTTGGCATCTCTGGACATACTGCGTCATTGTATCCTAACTCATTTGATCGTCCCAGGCATGTAGGAGAAACTTTATGGAGAGAAGTATGTGTGGTTCATCATTGCTTGGTACCCGAACAACTGATACAAGGTCAAGGACAATCGCCATATATGCACTGTGGGGCAGCAAGAGGAGGCCCTTATCGGTTCAGTATAACCATCTTATTTGTCAATGCTCAACACACTGTAGAAGCTTTAGCTTGAAAGTGTGTAATTCAATACAATAAGCTAAAAGTAATTTGCACACAAAAGTAGAAATGAAGCATGGACTGAGGACAGAAGATGTCTTTAAAAAAAAGATATAACTTACCACAGATAAAAGTGTAAAAAATTCAAATTTCAACATCAGAATTTTTTTTACGGATGTTTCCAAATCAGAATGATGATTTTATTTATAATATTTACTCTAATCTCACAAAGATGATATCTTACAATGCTCAAATTAAAAAGGTGTTAAGTCATTGAAGGAAATAGAACTACATAGAGGACTAAGGATGGTAACTTTTTATATGGAACTCGAGAGAGGGCGAATGAAGGAATGATATTTCTCACACTGTCCTACAGGTTTTAATCCTGGTCTTTAAAAATTTCACGCTGTTGGGGATATCTTTTTTATTTGTTTGTTTATGAAAATTTCCAATATGGAGGAAAATTTTTTGATGTGATGAATATTGTTTTGATATACATTGCAGTTTTAATTTAATTTTTGGTGTTTTTTTTTAAGTGATGAAGGTTTCATTTTGAAATAGAATTAATTGTTTAAGAATGAATTTAAAAAATTGAGTTAGATAATAGTTGGGGTAGGGGGGGGGGAGAGATAAAAAGCATAAAGAGAGGTAATAAATGCAACAGATCTGTATTCTTTTTAAAATTTCTACTTTTTTCCCATTATCTTTACACCCACAAGGAAGTTAAAGCTTACCCACCCAGACTCTTACTAGTGTTGGTAAGCCACTGCTAACAAAACACATGAAGAAACATATGTTGGAAATATGTTTCATATTATATGACCTTAAAGGACTAAATCACAATAATTTGTAATCTATTTTTTCTACTTTGGTTTGTATGTAGGTTTGCATCCCTTGTTAACGATCATAGTGTACTATGGAGATAATGCAGATGGCCATTAATAACCTGTAATTTTTTTCTTTGTGTGTGTGTGTGTGTGCTCTTTTCTGAGACACATACATCACTATAATATTTCCATTTTGACAGTTGTGAAGATGATGTGTGAGGGCTAAAACTCAGTGCTGTATTAATCACTCTGAAACTCAAACCCCACAATACTCAATTGAATGAGTTGGGTTGACAAGTATCTTGAATTCTTTTCAACATCCCACCATAACTTTCACACTCACTGCATTATATGTACTGCAGAAGTTATCTCAGAACACTAAATCTGGTATTTTGTAGAGCATTTGCTTTTAGAACTGTGGGGAATTTCTTTCCTTAGATGAGTTTTGGGTCTTTCTTCCTCTGCTATGCCTTGTCTGAAGGTGATCAATTGGTTAGGCAAAACGAAGCAAAAAAAAAATTTTTTTTTTTTAAAAGCTATACCAATCAATCAAATCATTAGTCATTATAGAAACCAAATGAAAGATCACTCTGTCAATGATGTCATTGTATTCTTACTCATTTGATCTTCCCAGGCATGTACAAAGAAACTTTATGAAGAGAAGTATGTATGGTTCATCATTGGTTGGTACTCGGACAATCGGTACAAGGTCAAGGACAATCGCCACATATGAACTGTGGAGCAGCTAGAGGAGGCCCTTGAGGGTGACTTTACCACAGTCTATCATCTACAGTAGAAGCCAAGCATGACAGAAGTTGGTATGGTAAGTAGAGCGGAGAAGGTGGGATTTCATAAGATTGATTTAGGCTTTGTGTCTACTTCAGGTCTGTTAGATAATCTCTCTTTATGTTCATTTTTGAAGGTCCTTCCAGTCCCCTAAGTTTTCCAAGTATTTTAGAAACAGATTTAGGCATGCTAAGTGACAGAGGAGACCGATCACATGACAAGTTGGCATGCAAGGCTGAAAGTTGAGGAAAAGTATTGAAACCGTTATACTACATTAGGATAAATATTTTTATTTGCGTAGCAAAGACAATGGGGAATGAGTTTATCCATCTCATTTGAAAAATGGGAGACAGAAGCTCTTTACTGTTATTTTGGCATATTATTCTTGCATGGTTTTGTCTCATGGAACAGGCTATTTATAAATTACTGTCAAAGCTGTGAGTCATTAAGACTTTCAGATTATCCTTAAACAAAATGATTTAGCTATATACCAGAACATCTCCTTCCTCCTCCTCTTCTCTTCCTCTCTATGTAAACCCACCCTATTCCACCCATACTTTTCTCCTTCAGACCGCCCAGCAGTTGACTGAGCGCCTGGACAGAATGCTCAACAAGCCTGACATCAGTCTCATCACATCACAGAATACCCTGACGTCTCTGTGGCTTATGATGTTGTCTGAGTCATGGCCTTTGCCTTCCCCAATGCTGTTGTCAAGTATGTATGAAGAGGAAAAGGTATTTTAATTTTTATTGCAGTGAAAGCATCGCTTGTTTAAAAACAAATACATCTATATTTATTTTTTATAAAAGGACTTCAAGATTGTGTCGCCACTTTTATGTTTATCAGTATTGCACTGTCATCTCCAACATGAACATCATCAATGTCTTATTCCTCTTCCTTTTCTTTGTCATAATCAAGAAATTTACATGAATTCTTTTAAATTTCTCCATAGTGTTACCAAAAAAAGCCTTTCTCCAGGATTGAAACTCAACTATTTTGCTGTATAGAAACCTCGCTTTAGCATTATCTACCCACAAAGTATTTGCCATACTTAAGCTAGCCAATATCTAAAATTTTCTATAACTTGCAATATTTTTTAAGCCAAGGTGGAAAGGCAATGCAAGCCGTGATGTGCTTTACATAGACAAAAAACATTATAGAATACTTTACTTATCGGTTCACTATAACCATCTTTATTTGTTAATGCTCAATATACTTCAATATGCTTTGTCTTGAAAGTATGTAATTCAAAACAATAACCTAAAGTAATTTGCACACAAAAGTAGAAATGGAGATATATTTTATACACAAATGATACTCTTAAAAGTTCAAATTTTTCAACTTCAGAATTTTTGTACGGAAGTTTCCAAAGATATAACTGACTGATGTTTTTAATTTATGACATTTGCACTCAAATCTCACTTAGACAATTTCTTGCAATGCTCAAATTAAAAAGGTTTAAAGTCGTTAAAGGAAATAAAATTGAAATAGTCCATAACTATGCTCATCTAAACAACAAATCTGCTGCGGAGTGACTCTATTACAAGCAACCATGCTTATGTTGTATTAGACATTTCATAAGGTATTTTTAACTAGAGCTCATGGTTTATAACTGAAGAAACAGTGTAACAGTTTCTGGCACAAATTTAGGAAAACGGACTGACAAAAGAAACTTTACATAATTTTTTACTCCTTGCTAAACTTTAAAGAAAAAAATAAAAATACAATAATGACACCTATTTATTTTTTCAACTAAACCAGATTGGAGGAAAGAGGGATGAAGATTGAAGACTTTGAAGAGATAACGGATGCCATTTATTGTGCTATGAATTCTACAAAATTGCTAGGAATATGCGAAATGTTGCTTTCACACCTAAAGGAGACCACATTGCATGGACCCGGGTGGAACAATTCACCAGTAAGTCCACTTGTACTAGTTTCCCTTTTTTTGCAAAGGTTTGGTATTTGTATACTCGTTGCTAGTACGTGACACAGCTTAGTTAAATTTTCAGAAAAAAAACCCACATGGTCAAGATTTGAAAAGACATAGAAATATAATCTTTATTCAGGTTCAACACTTTGTCATGAGAAGAAATAATAAAGAACAATCGGCGGAACAGGAAGTAAAAGGATGTCAAAGAGATAGAGGAAAGAAGATAAATATTTTTTATAAAGATTTGAAAAAAATCTTGTCTGCCTTTAAATCTTTTTCAACAATCTCTCTTATTTTGTATAATATTTTATGAAAATATTTATGTGTCTATGTATAGTATGTAGATCTTATACCTCATTGGTGTGTCTTGATATATTTGCATATTTTAATTTTTTAGACCTTGCATGATCTTTGACTTTGCATTTGAATAGATGATTGATTGTACTGTTACAATCAGTTTTGCTTATCAGTTTAGAAAAACTCCCTAGTCTACTGTAGTTTCAAACTCAAATGATTAATGCTGTGCTGATCACAATACCTTCTAACAGACTCCATCAACACAATCTGTGTTCATAAACCTAGACTCTGTTTTCAACTTTCATCTGTGATTGTTTCACTGCGTCCAAGTGTGGTGTTTGGCTACAGGGGTATCTTGCTCATCTTCCTGGCCTATGAGACCCAGGGTGTGAGGCTTTAACAGGTCAATGTCTCCGGATTTGTTTGAATGAGCATCTACAATGTTGTGTCGAGTAACCAAAAGCAATTTCATTCTTTTCAATTTTTATATACATTTACGATAAATTAGAAAGTAAAGGGCTTTCTTGGAATCCACAAGGTTTTTGGCTGTTGAGAAAATATAGGAAGCAGCAGTCTTAGTCACAGAAAGCAGCAGTTGTGTAAATATCATAAGCTAACTAAGCTGATACTTTTTTAATTGGATTTTCATTGAAGAATCTTGTTTAAAAACTCTCAGTGACTCTCATTAATTATTTAAGACATTTTTTAGGAAGAGTCATTCAGTTCCAACAATGGAGGAGAAAAATGCTCTGTCATTTTTTTTTGTAGTTTTCTTTTTTTAAAAACATAAGTAGGCTACAAATTCATACCAGATTGCCAAGTTGCATGGAATCAATTTCAAATTTTTACAGCACAAACATTTTTGAAGTATTGGCAATGTTATCAAATTTTCCTTGATATGCTTTTCCCGCATTATGAAGACACGTTGAGCCGTCTTGTAAATGAGATGGAAAAAAAAATGACCAATTTACCTTTTCTTGTAAATATCAAAATGTATATTTTTTATGTTGCTGCTTGCTTTTTGTTTAAGATATGCTTAGTTTATATATTACTAGACTTGGCACATACAAATATTTTTTAACAAAAAAAAACTTAGGTATCAAGACTGAAAATCTTTCTTAGAGAAAAATTATATTCAAAGATAGGACGAAGAAGGGAAGCCGGAAGAATTAAAAAAAGCCTTATTGAAATTTAATAAGCATTTTGAACTAGATATTTTACTTTAGGCTTCTCAATAGAGTTATATAACTGAACACTGTAGCTGTTTATTTCTTTAAAACTTCAGATTTTTGTCTAAACAATAATTTATGAATATATTTAAAAAATCAAAATAAATTTAGTATATTTCAGCATGCACAAGACACATTTTAGCACTTTAGAATTTTTTTTTTATTGAACTGGCTTTGATAAGCCTGAATTTCAGAGTACTGTTAATTTTTTGTCGCTTTTTTTATTTGCTCAACTATTTTGTGAAGAAGTGTTTAACAGGGTGCTTCTTAACATTAAATTAAATGATAATTTTGCTTATGCGAAACATTACAGGTGCTGTATGTTATTAGTGCCCCAATCTGGCCCATCTTCAGCAATCAGGAAAACATGACTTTTGACTTAGTCTCTCTGGCCATTGTGTTGTGCAGCTTCCTGTCCATGGGCCTCATCATAATTCTAGAGGTATTGTTATTACTTTTTAATTGTTGTATGCCATAAAAGCAGCATTGATCAGTTGATTTTTACACACTGGAAGCGTCTCACGCATTTTTTTTTTTACTGCTGAGCATGTTCCCACACCCGTGAGAGCACATGGACCAAAGTTTTTGGACAATAACTATGCTTGCAGCTGCTTTGGGAACAGTTTGTTTCGTTTCATACAAAGTATTTCCAAAGTGGGTGTTGAGTTATAGTTAAACCTCAAGATCTAGTACCATTACAAACATGATAAAAGATAAAGAGAAGGGAAATTAAGTCCAATGGCAAGATAGACGCCTGTAGCCAAATAGTTCAATAGAAAGGAAAATTGTCTTTTGAACTCATCAATCAATCAGGTGCCGTGCTCTTTAGCATAGGCAATCCTGACTTTCCACACATCTGTATCCCTCATTGCTTTTAGTGGTTCTGTCACTCGTCCTACTCTCTCTCTCTCTCCCCTCCCCTTTCCTTCTTCTCCTTCTGATGGGATTCGCAGTTCATGTGAAAGGACAATGCTTTCAGCCAAGATTTAATCACTCAGCAAGCACATGAAATCTTTTAAATAAGTGTAAAAGCCTAATGCACCATCATGTTTACAGGGAAATAACTGTTGAAATTATGCAATTTCAGTGAAAATTGCGTCCGTCACTTGATATTAACATAAGCAAGTATTAAAATTGATTCCTTTGCTTGAGTTTGTTCCTTTTATTAAAGATGTTGATGTTTGGACGCTCATTGCTTGGACTGACCACCATTACTTCTATCTTTTTGCTCTTCATTTCAAACCTTTTCTTTCTGCTTTCTTCTTCGAAGATGTCTAATTAATACAGCAGCAGCGTATCTCAAGCGGTGTACGTTGTGCCCTCCTACTTTAATTCTTGGATATCCTTCTAGGTTTTGCATAATAATATCATTGTAGGGAGAGAAAAGGTCTGGGGAAAGCACACGTCCTTGTGTGACACCACACTTTATTTTTTTTATGAGTTGATTCCCCATCAACCTGCATAGCTGCTGTCTGTTCCCAGTACATGTTTTTGATCACTCATAGATCTTTTCCATCTATCTTCAACTGTGTTGGTTGTCTGATTATCTCATCATGTTGTACTCTATCAAATGCCTCCGTACAGTTAATGAAGCACAGATTTACCTCTTTTTGTACTTCCAGAGCTTGTTCAATCATAGTTCAAGAGTGGATTGCATTTGCTGTACCTTTTCCCTGCACAGTGTTCCTCCGCTATTTCTGTTTTGATTTTGTTTCCGACTTACATCACGATGATTCTTAAAAGTATTTTGGTAATATCACTCAGAAAACTATTCATTATATGCTATTCACACTCTGTTATCCCTGGTTTCTTTTGGCAGTGCTATAAATATTGATTTGGAAATGTTTGGTGGAATCTGACCTGTGTCATAGATTTTGCTGAGTAATGTAGTGATTGTATCAATTCCTTAGTCTTCATGTGCCTCGAAAAGTTCCACTCATGTACTGCCTGGACCTGTTGATTTGCCTAATTTCATATTTCTTATTGCTGCCCACATCTCATAACAAATGCAAAAAAATAACAAAGAATATGCGCACAAGATGTTTTTTATTAAACAATTTGGCTTGTTTTTTTTTCTTTCTTTTTTTTTTTTGTAAAACATGGCATCAAAAAGTTTTGGTCAACATCAAATTATAGCATAATTGTAGATAATGATAAAAAAAAAAACTATAAAAGGTATGGACTTTTTGGCTCTTACATCTTACTATTCTGATTTAGGTCTGTAATATGTGTAAAAATTTTGGTCCACACTTTTTCTTTGAAGGTGTATGCATTGTAGCAAATATTTGCAATGTTTCAGTAAATATGGTCGGCTCTCCATGTGGATGTTCACCTTCAATCTGTGTTTCAGAAAAATCTAGTATTTTTAAAGCAAATAACTTTTTACCTATAACATGCCAAACAAGTTTATAACCTTCCATAGAAATTTAAATTGATATATATATATATATATATATATATATATATATATATATATATGAATCATGATGTTGTTGATGTTGTTGATTGTTGTTAATATAGATTAACGATTGAATAGCTGATGCTAAAGTAAAAACTGTTTTCCTATTCTGTTGCAGGAAAAAATTGTAATAAAAATTTAGCCCCGAACAGAAGAAACTAAAAAGAAACAAAAATTAACAAAATAAAATTATCAAATCTCCTAAGTTTCAACATATGAAATTATTATTGGCAAAAGTGAAAGGGCAGTTTGTTGCTTCGTCAATAAACGAAAAGAAAGAAATTGTGTCCTAAGTGACGAGGGGAAAAAAAAAAATTTGTACTTATTCTGATATGTCATAAAGAAAACGGAACTCATGAACTGAGTTTAAAAAAAAAAGAAATTATATATATATATATATATATATATAAGAAGAGAAACTATTATATTCTGAAAAGACAATTTTGTTATAAAAGAAAGAGAAGTCAAGAAAAGGGACTATTAAAACAAGGACTGGTGTATGTTGACAAACAAGAACTGGTGTGTGTGAACGAACAAGGACTGGTGTGTGTGTGAACGAACAAGGACTGGTGTGTGAACAAACAAGATCTGGTGATTGGAAGCAAGAAATGGAATATACAAAAAGAAAAATGTAATAATAAGATAAAATATACATAAGAATTAAATAGCGTAGGTTTAATTTATAATTTTACTTTATAGAGATGTTTATTTAGTTTATTAAAATTATTGTTTTGTTTTTGTATTATGTATAAGGGGGGAATTCATTAGAATAAAAATTAAAAAACTAAAATATTGTTGGGTTTTTATTTTGTCACATAAGTCTATATATATATATATATATATATATATATATATATATATATATATATATATATATATATATGTTTGTAACATAGTTAAAAGAATTTATTATGGATTGTAATTAATTTATCTTAAGTACAAATAATTTGTTTTATAGAATTTGAATCCTTTGCAAGGAATTATAATCAAATTTTATAAATTAGAATAAAATTAGATATCCCTTTTTATAATAATATAGTGGGTACATTAGAGAGGGGGATATATTACACTGCCCTACACTTAATATAAATTGTTATACATGTACTTAAACATACAATAAGAATAACCTTAACATATATCCTTTAAATCTATGTCTATTACCTTACCCTAACTTATGTACAAGATATCTATACCTGATACATCTGTTTATATTAAAGTTACCAATATTCAAATATTCTATGTCTAAATATACAAAAATAAAAGAAGAAAGTTTATCTAAAAAACAAAACAACAACAAACATCAACCCACTCGTTACTTGAAAAACTATTCAAAATGTAACTGACAAATTTCTACATTTCTTCTTACTAAAGCATACATAGATTTCTTTTTCTTCTGATCTTAGCCATAACAAAATGTCTATATTTCAAACCAATGAGGCCTAATGCAATGTTCACAGTCTTGAAAATTAAAAACTTAAGTGAAATATCTTATTTGGCAGTTATTCAGTCAAACATTTAAAAGATGAACGTGCTTTGTTTCGCTCATTGAAGATTTTTGTCTTCACAAGAGAAATCTGCTCTTTTAACCCCCAAAGCTCTATGTAGGTCAGGCGGAAGTAGGTCACTAATTGTAAGGTTGTCAGGGGGCCTAGTGTTTACAAAACTTAAGCGTGGCACAGCAGTTTTACACCTTAATTGCATGCATGGCTTTGAAAACATGTGTTTCTTTTGTTTGCTAATAATGTAGCACCTGTGAACCCATATATTTTCTTAAAGCTTACGAACTGGGCTTTAAAATTAAAATCAATTCCAATCATTTTCCCCTAATAAGAACTATTTTATGAAAGACTGAGAGAGAAAGAGAGAGAAGTGTTGTTGAGAATTGAAATGGTTCTGGTATGCTTACGTGAGAGGAGAGATGATATCACTGTAGCGAGGTCTAAATCAGACTGAGGACCAGGCACTCATTGCTCTAATGGTACCAATACTGCCCATGGCACCAATCCACTTATGCGACAAAAGTTAACAGTAAAATGTTTCATGACTCATTCCTATCAAACACACACATGTATCCGAACCTTCAAACATCCAGACAGTGACTACAGGCCTACATAATACATGTACTATCAACAACATCAGTGCCCAAGCATGGCCAGAGCCAGAAGCTTGGTTTTCATACAAGGTACCAACAACTGTTCCCCACCCAAGAGACAACAGGCTTAGGAGACTATAAAACTGATACATCAAGACAAGGCCCTGTCGACGTAAGAAAAAACACATATACACTTCAACAACCACACCAGTAGGAACTTCAAGATGCTAGCCTAGCCCCCCCTCTCGTTTCATAGTCATACTAACGTCCCAAGCACGCCCGTCAACACAGTACAGGGGACCACCTGCTATATCACGCGATAACTTCTCACCGCATCGTCCGCGAGGTATAAAATAAAAAGGAATTTCATTGGTTACTATTTCTGGACCATGACCAATGATGTTAGAGATTGTAAACCATTCATAAAACAGTGGAAATTTCCATTGAGTGAGTGCACTATAACAGGTCGTACATATACGGCGCTGGCGTAAGCCGCATTAGGAAAAGGCTGGTCGTACATATACGGCGATCACGTGTCTCAGGTAGACAATGGTGCGCCGTATTTATACTGCAATCAAGTGTCTAGAGTTAAAGAGAATTTACTCGTTTCCCTTTCCTTGAAAATTGGGTGTTTTTCAAGGAAGGCCAAGATAGAAGTCTTTCCAGGCAGAGAGCCTTTGGAACCCTTTGAAGTGCAATCGTGTATTGTTTCTGTAAAGAACTCCTTCACCAGGTTTGTGTTTTTGATTGACCATTTACAGTATCTTCTAGTGCCCTTCTTTGCATCAGTTGCCTCACTGAGATTCTTCTTGCTGCTTTCACTAGTCAAATCTGGGAGCTCTTCAAGTTCTTCAGGTGTTGGTTGTTGAACATTGTCTTCTCTCTCAAATTCATTTATATGATCCTGTCCATTATTTTCTGTTGGTGGGGGGAGCTCATTGACAGCTCCAACGGAGGAGATTGTGGAATTTGTTTTTCCTGGCACTGGCAGCTTACAAGAAGAGGGATCATCAACAGCTTTTAGGAAACCACCCACATTGACTACTTCTCCAATTGAGAGAGGGCATTGATAAACATGCTTGTTTATAGCTTCTGAATGCCCCATGTGTCTGTAGAAGGCTTCAAGCTCATTCGCTGGAAGTTCCAAAACAGCATAAAGTGTTGACAGTCTATGTCTGAATTTGTCTGCAATCAGAAGGTCTGGTTTTTCCAATTCTGGACCCATCATTTTGATGACAGCTTTAATGCATTGCCAGCCAACAGCATGGTCAAGGGAAGTTCCAGTGTTGGCAAAAAGGAATGGATTAGCATCTGATATTTCCACTTCTATTCTTTGCTCAATCAACTTCATGATTGGTTTTATTGTATCAATAGGGATCAGAATGGGCACCAATTTCTTTGAACCCTTGCCAGCCTGGTATGCCAACTTAAATTGTTCAAAAAGGGCTTTTTCAAGTGGATCTTTAACAGTTTGAACAAGTTGAGGATCAACCCAGGAGTTATTTGCAGCCTCTTCCCATTCCTGAAGAGTAAGCCTAGCAGGTTCACCTCCTCTCCTTGCATTGAACATGGTTAATCGACTAACAATCAAGTTCCGCATCTTTACAAAATCATGGTGGTCCCATTTCATCAGCTCATCATCTGATAGCTTTTGCATCTCATTCAAAATGAAAGCCCTCAACTTAGAAACATCTTCCTCAACTGCCATTGCCTGGGGTTTCCTGAGTGTATTTCGTCTTTGCTCACACATGACTTGTGCTGTGTAAAAGATGTAGTCCCAATTGAGATCCAGCACTGCAGAAAATCTGTCAACCTCAACAGATTTTTCCATTTCATTAGTTTGAATATAGTACCCTTTGGCAGTCTTTATCAATTTCTTTAACACGTAGCCTATCTTCAGCTTTAAGCCAGCTTTGATTTCTCCATTTTCTCCTGTTGTGAGATCTCTGATAGAATCACATAGAGTATCAAAATCTTCTCTTTCTAGTACATTCTGTGCGCGGAGGTTATCATTTAAGAATACTACTCTCATTCTAAGTATTAAGTTGGCAAGCACTCTCATTTCTGACATGACAACATGTTTCTCTTTTTTTATACTTTTGGCCCACAGCCTTTTACCAAACAATATGATTAGGGAATCACTTTGACACAACCTGCCAGCTTCATCATTTCTAAAACTGTCTATCACAGATTTAAATTCTTTTGTCACACACAAAGATTCTGCACTTCTCCATGATTTAAAAAAGTTAACTGAACCAGAAGAGGTCCCTGACAAATCAATACATTTTTTTTTTGTGTCTATAAATTTGCTTCCGGTCAAAAAAGCCATGACACCCATTGCACATCCTTACATCAGCATTATTGCAGCTTCCTTGTCTTCTTTCTCTGATCAAATTGTGACCCTTTTCCATGAGACTTACGTTCATTTTCAAAATTCCATCTTTTCTAATTTTTTCAAATGCCCGACGCTGTTCCATTTTGGGAAGTTTTAATGCAGCAACCACAGCATCCTCCATCTTGTGCTTTCTTGTCAGATGCCTCACCAACTGAGATTGTTCTTCACCACAATAATAGCAGGGTCTTTTAGGTTTCTTCTTCTGAAACACAAACAGGAATTGTGATTTTAATGCACAACAAAGAATGGCGTTCTTTACCATGCAGCACAAGACAACTTAACTTCCACTGATCTAGTTCTCAAGCTATCTTGCAGTGTTGCAGAAATAAATGAATTTATGGTGTGGACAAGTTTTATACGTCCATTATTTTTTACAAATAGAAAACGTGACTACAGTGGAATTTCTTAGGTCATGCTTTACACTTTGTTGTAACATTGTTACCGGTACATCAATTTCAGGCAATTTTTAACATGTGCTTGTGATGTTGTACACAAAAGGATACAAGGTGGCTGCAATTTACATGACTCACACAATTGCAGCAAAAATATGTGTAGGCTAATTTCTATGATGAACAAAAAAAATGCCTTTACCTCTGTGGTTGTATTCTGCACATTTGATGTTACCACTTTAGGAAGAGGACACACGTCATGATCACTCTCCTCTCTAGCTTCAGGAACAGTCTGTAGAACAATTTGTAAGTGCATTACTACAAGTTTGATTATGGAGTTTTTGTATGAATTGTGATGTTAAACCACAACAAAGAATGGCTATCTTTACCATGCAGCACGCGACAATTTAACTCTCACTCATCTAGTTCTCTAGCTGTCTTGCAGTGTTGCAACCATAAATGAATTTATGGTGTGGACAAGTTTTATACGTCCATAATTTTTTTAACAAAGACAACTACAGGGAATTTCTTAGGTCATGCTTTACACTTTGTTGTAACATTGTTACCGGTACATCAATTTCAGGCAATTTTTAACATCTGCTTGTGATGTTGTACACATAAGGATACAGGGTGGCTGCATTTTACATAACTCACACAATTGCAGCAAAAACAATATGTGTAGGCTAGTTTCTATGATGAACAAACAAATAAAAAATGCTTTTACCTCTGTGGTTGTATTCTGCACATTTGATGTAACCACTTTAGGAAGAGGACACACGTCATGATCACTCTCCTCTCTAGCTTCAGGAACAGTCTGTAGAACAATTTGTAAGTGCATTACTACAAGTTTGATTATGGAGTTTTTGTATGAATTGTGATGTTAAACCACAACAAAGAATGGCTATCTTTACCATGCAGCACGCGACAACTTAACTTCCACTCATCTAGTTCTCTAGCTGTCTTGCAGTGTTGCAACCATAAATGAATTTATGGTGTGGACAAGTTTTATACGTCCATAATTTTTTTAACAAAGACAACTACAGGGAATTTCTTAGGTCATGCTTTACACTTTGTTGTAACATTGTTACCGGTACATCAATTTCAGGCAATTTTTAACATCTGCTTGTGATGTTGTACACATAAGGATACAGGGTGGCTGCATTTTACATAACTCACACAATTGCAGCAAAAACAATATGTGTAGGCTAGTTTCTATGATGAACAAACAATAAAAAATGCTTTTACCTCTGTGGTTGTATTCTGCACATTTGATGTAACCACTTTAGGAAGAGGACACACGTCATGATCACTCTCCTCTCTAGCTTCAGGAACAATCTGTAGAACAATTTGTAAGTGCATTACAATTTTGAATCTAATGGATATTTGTATGAATCAAAAGCACCAAACGGGAGCTTGACAAAGCAAAGATAAAGTCTCTCAACTTGAAATACCCACAACACAAGTTTTAAGCCTTTCAAGCCCCTGGTTTAAATTCCGCTTGTATAGATTTGAACCCAGACTTATTATTCCAGAGCTTTAATTTAACTATCCTTCAAACCCCTTGTTCACAAGTCATGTCATTGAAATAGATTTATATCGAACACAGAAGAAGGAGAAACAGATTTAAAATTGGAATTGCTTGTTGCCATTGTACAACAAGTTTCTAGTACTTAGTATACAAAGTGACTGCAACTTAACTTCATTCATGATGCACTCAAAATTTTGGTAATGATTATAAACAAAAATGCAAAAAGCTGCCTTGGCCCATACCTTTGTGGCTGTGCTCAATTTTTCCGTGTCTATTTCCTGTATGGGAAATACTTCACTCTCCTCGCCACTATCACTACTTTCAGGCACACTCTGTTGAACAAATTTTTTATTAAGTGCATATAATCAAATGCTTCCATGGTTTTACTAGTAATGGCATAGCAACTGAACAACATACAACTAAATACAATTGACTAAAAAACATTTTTTATACGTACATTTTCAGATCTTAAGTTTGAACATCTAGATCAAGATATATATATATATATATTTTACAATGCTTATTTCCTTCCGCTAGTGATAAAAAGTAAAAAAAAAACATTGGCAAGTTAAATAATGCTAAATAAAACCTCTCTTCAAATTATAGATCTAGATATAATAGAAACCACAAAATAAATAAATAATCTGATTAACTACAAATAAAAAAAAAACATACAGAAGGGATGTAGGCATCGGAAGAGTCATCATCAGCATCAACTCCATAGTGCCAGGAGCCAACATCAAAGGGGTCCTCAGGGTCAATATCAAAGGGATCAAATGATGTTCCTGCCTCATCTAAGGAGAAAAACAATGGTGACAGGTCAGATTTCCAGTTTCCAGTTGAAAAGAGTCTAGATCTCTAATTCTAAATTTATAATAGAGTAGCATTCCATCTGCTCTTTAAAATTTTACAAAACTTAATATTGTTAGATAGACCTGGATCTAATCTAGAGATATTCTTCAAAATGCAAAAATTTTTGAAAATATTAAAATAATTTCTTTTTATGTATTTAAAACAAAGGCTAGAATTCCGTAACGACACGCCACCTCCCAATAAGAGTTCAAGACTAACCAAATCCGGGATAGAACTAAGTTCTAGGATTAGGGTTGGGTTAGTGTTAGACACTTCTTTGGGAGATGGAGTGCCGTAACAGAAGTCTTTCCAAAACAAATCTAAATCTAGAATCTAGATCTCGATTCGGCTCTCTTAAAAACAAGTGTTCCCAAAACATTGATACCAATGCCAAAATTAAATAATCGTGTGCTTTTTGTGTGATTTCTCTTGATCACTTCTTGAAACAAATCTAGATCTAGATTCTAGTCTAGATGTCTTTTTCCTAGGCTGGCATCGATATTTTGGAAAAACGGCTGTTTAATAAAGCCCAGTTTGATACTTCATAGAATCTGCTAGGAACAGTTGTTTAATTAAGCCCTAGATTCTAGATTCCTAGATTTACTCACAGAAACTATCAAACTAAACTTGAACTTGAGTTGAAACTGCTATGGGTGCATTTAATCATTTTTCTAGTTTAAGTTTATAAATTAGAAATAGAATCTAGAGCAGAGGCTAGATACTAGATCTAGAGTAAATCAGAACTTAGATCTATCTTTACCTTGTTTCGTTGGTAGATCTGATGTCGATTTTATCTTGCTTAAAGCAAGTTCTACCATTCTTTCACCTCTTGATTTAGGCTTCGGGAGCCTATGAGTATGACCGTCCATTTTGTACATTCCGCCATTCCATCACATTCTTCTTTCACTTCAGGAAATAGTGTTGGGCTGGAAAGCTGAGCTAAAAATAACCATCTAAAACTAAAAATAGCCAACGTATATGTTTCAGATGTGCGCTTTTGATGAATGAAATTGATTCCCAAGAAACGGTGCTACTCTCAGATAATGTAATTAATTCTGAAGATGCACGTGGGTACACGAAGTGTGAATGTCATTTTTTCAAGAGATATACCGCTGCATTAAAAATTTATTCAACGTTTTCGTGAGGTCACCGGTTTCCTGGTTTTCACAATGGTCACCCCAATTTGGCAAGTTGTGTAGAGGCCAGTATGGGTTTGCTTTTCATAATTAATTCGCAAAATTAATTTAGAAGAAACTTCAAACCAAAAGGGTGTGACGTCACTCTTGGTTCTCCAAACAGAGTGACAATGATCGATTGTATTAGGGTGACCAGATTTTGGTCGCCATAATGGCGAAGTTGTGTGCAGGCCAGCTTTACGGAACCCAAATGTAGCCCTAATGCGGGTCAAGTAAATATATATATATATATATATATATATATATATATATATATATATATATATATATATATTTACTTGACCCGCAGCCAGAGAGAAACGTATGTATATATATATATATATATATATATATATATATATATATATATATATATATATATATATATATATATATATACATACGCTCTCTGGCTGCACAAACTCGAGGCACCATGCTAAGGATCTGATCACTTACCTCTGAGAGGCAGATGAAAATGAAAGGAGGCCAAATAAGCTTTACACTTCATAAGACATTGACACCAAATTATCTAGGAACAGTTTATTTTTGTTTTTATCACTATAAGCTACATCCACCAAAATACTATTGACCTAAAATCGTTAAAGCTAGTTATATCATTGCTTCATCGAACATTAAATACCTTTTGGACAAAAAGGTAAAAAATTCTTTTAAATTTATTATGCAATGAGCAGAATTGTAAGCTAAAGAAAACCAATTTCAAGTTGAGGCCAAAGATATTAAGATAAGGTTGTTGCATCAAACCGAAAAAAAATATTGGATTTGAAATGAATTTGTTTTTTGACCTCGCAACCAGCGCTAGGTCTGTGGCAGCAAAAATCAATCCTATAGCATTTAGATAGGTGAAATGCTTTTTTTTTTTAATTTTTTGAAAAGTCTTTTTTTAAAGAAGACTCGCCCCACATTAAAAAAAACAAACAAAACAACTAACAACATTGAAAGAGAGGAAATATTACAATTGCATATCTAATATCTAGTTTTTTTTAACTATTTAAAAAGATAAAAAAAAAAGGACGGTAAAATATTACAACATGAAAAAAATAAGTATGTTGTTGGTGATGTAATGAGACAATACACATCAAGAAAATGATTATGATTATAATGATGATAATATAAAAATAATAATTCTAATAAAAAAAAGAGTAAGGACAAAAGAAAGAAGAAGAAGAGGAGGAGGAGGAGAAGAAGAAGAAGAAAGGGAAATCAGAGTGAGAGAAAAAGAAGAAGGCAGAGTAAACGGACGATGAGAAGAAGAAAAAACCGTATGTCGAAATCGACCAAAACTGGTCAAGAAGCGAATTCTGGAAGGAAATATTTCTGAAGGTAGGAAACCTTACATTGGGCAGAACGCACCATCGCGAAATGATTTACTTAGAGTTGAGATGAGAAATCAGATGGCTATTAAAAAACAAGAGGTGACCATACAACGAGAATCCCTATCAGAATATGTATTTTTTTTTTTTTTTCGCAATTAGACTCCTACCACGACAAATTATTTGTATCACCACGAATCCTCAAAAAAATAAAAAAAAGTACAATTTTATACTTGTTAACACTGTCAAAACCGGTACATACGATTTATATCTCTAGGTATGATATTATTATTATTATTATTATTATTATTATTATTATTATTATTATTATTATTATTATTATTATTATTATTATTATTATTATTATTATTATTATTATTATAATAACTGCTTCTATTCGCTCTTGCACTTAAAAAATAGAAAAGATTGTTTTCAATCTATTTTGTGAGAAAAAATCTTTTTTAAGTCTAAGATTCTGAGTAGAATGAGGTGAGAATGGCTTTTGAAAGCTAATTAGCACATAAAACGGCCAGATTAAATTCACATTATCACCAAGAAATTTGAGTCCATCCAACATTATCTGTATAAGTAGTAACTATCTGCGAAAACTGAAATATTCTGAAAAACTAGAACAAAAGGAAGCAAATCTAAGAAAAAATAAGATTGTTTTCTTTAAAGACATTGGATAAATAACATAGGGCTCAAAATGAAATTTAGCCCCCCGCCTTTCCGAAATTATACATAAACCATAAATTTGTTTCGTTAAAATTCTTCTGGACGATGGCCGGACTTGAGATTCGTCTGCTTGTCCTGCGCCACCAGCTGCTCGTCGAAGAAGAGATAATTCGTCATCTCCGTACCCTCCACGTCACTGTAGATGTGGCCTTTCTTCTCTCCAAGGTTGAAAATAAGGTCAAGGTCGTAACCATTATCCGTGATATAAGCCTGTTTACACACATAGAGAATATATTCGCACAGATGACAAGTAGGCCTTTTCTGGAGTTAAATCGAGTTTTTCTTTTTCTCTTTCGGCGTTGTATTCTCTGTGTATTTTTACGTTCCAGCCAAATCGTTGGCACCAGAGAAATTTTATCTTCATAAGCACCATGACCATCACCACCAACATCCTCATTCCGATGACTATCAACATCGCTAACCTCAACATAGTCGTTATCATCAAGATTTTCATCAGCGCCATCGCACCCTATTTTCCCATTGTTATCAACATCCCCTGTCATACCATGCCATCAATAGAACTTGTGTCCAATAGTTATCTACTTCACCAATACTTCATTGCTACCATAGATAAATTATTATCTGGACTTTTGCTCTCACAGTTAAAAAAAAGTTTCTAGACACTCACCACACACTCAATGGGTTGTCCGTCTATATATACATTCATGTTGTCTCGAGCTGTTGAAAAGAGACAGAAACATTTTAACGATATATTTTCAACGTCAAAGCCGATAGCAAAAAACAAGAAATAATAGCATATCTGAAACGAAACAATGTGCTTTAAGTTTAGCACCATAGGTAATGAACAATTTTTGCAAACCCTAGAGACTTTTGCACAGTTTATTAGCTAAATGCAGCCTGGGTTTTTCTTTTTTTTTTGAAAGGTCACAGTGGAAGAAGGATTACAATAATGATCAGCACTCTTTTCGACTAAAAACGATGTGACAATAATAAACCTAGAAGTGTTTAAAGAAGGCATAGGGCTATCACCGTGACACTATCGCTTGTAGCATGATATTAATATTCTTCGACATTATTCCGCTCAATGCAGCAGACTGATGCAAAGGTGGATAAAACACTATCGCTAATTTTGTGTGAAAACAAGGAGTTTTTGCTCTTGTCCAGGTAGTTGTTCCAGCCGATTAAAAAAAAAAAGTTGACAACAGCAAGTAGAAAATCATTGGTGAGCTAGATAGCAGAGAGTCTCTCCTTAAGCCGTGCTTATGATTGCGGCAAGAGTCTCTCCTTAAGCCGTGCTTATGATTGCGGCAAGAGTCTCTCCTTAAGCCGTGCTTATGATTGCGGCAAGAATCTCTCCTTAAGCCGTGCTTATGATTGCGGCAAGAATCTCTCCTTAAGCCGTGCTTATGATTGCGGCAAGAATCTCTACTTTAGCAGTGCTTATGTTTGCGGTAAGTTCCTGATTAACTTTATTATGCCTCCATGTGTATCGCCCCAGTGAGAGGGCGATTTTGCAAGAGCTCAAGACATGCTCTATGGCCTGTGTGCCTTGGCGTAGCGGACAAGTTGGGTCCTCTTTCTTTCCCCACCGTACCAGGTTTGCGTGCAAACTCAAAAACTGTCATCAAGTTGGATATATAAGAAACATGTAGTGTCAGGAAAATCCCGAAAAGCGGAACTCAACATGGCCATTTGATTTGTTTGATTCTATATTAACAGGAACTATAGATAACGATATATTTCTGACCGTCATTTCGTTAATGTTCTGAGCTTGCTATAAACTTCGGATGCGAAAGTTGTGCAGTATATTTCATATCGATCCTTGTTCTATGTACTCTATCCTTTAACACACTCGGTCCACTTCTGTTTTTTCATATCATGGACGGTTAAAAGGCTCCCACATTGTCTCAGGCGGTTTGAGTTTTATTTTGAACAGGCAGTCATAGGTATTCTAAAAACCTTTGTCGACTATTCTTTTTACAGTTAGAAAAGTGTAAATGATTTTGCCGTGTCTTCTGACCTCGTTTCTTTTATATTTGCACTTTCTTCAATGAAGATTTTTTTTCTCACAATTATCGCTCGCGCCACAAGCATTGTAGTATCTAATTATAATGTATGATTGCCTACTCTGCTTTCTCGGGGTGATCCGGACTAACAATACTGAGGTGCGTGGTTCGAATCTCAGCTTGGACTGTTTTGGTGGTTTGGTCGGATCTAGATCTAGTCGTCTCTGTGGCTGTAGAGGTTTCAGACTTTGGACTGGTTCATTGTGTCTGATGCTGAAGATAAACAGTAAGTTGCACTTCCCTGCTCTACATACCAGTCGTCGGTTTAACAGGTTTAGAGAGGGTGCAGGATTAGTGAACAACAACAACAACAGCAACAACAACAACAACAACAACAACAATAACAACAACAACAACAACAACAACAACAACAATCAAACTCTACTATATCTTACAAAACCTACTCTACGTGGCACGACCGCCTCTGATAATTGTCCGTTTTCGGTAAGACAAAAAATAAAAAAAAAATTGTTTGTCCTTCGAAGACATAACATTATATTTTACTTTCATTCATTTTATCATGTTTTCTCCCTTTTTCATTTCTCTGCTTCCAAAACTTCAATATCATCTTCGGTAATAAAAAAAAAAAAAGAACCGTATAGAGGGCCTGTCTGTATTTTAGCCATTTCGCGATCTTTTTTCTGAACAGAAAACCTCAATACCCATGTAGGTTTAAAACGTTTTGTTTTAGCGGCTTCTTTGCGCTCATCTAATATTCTCGGTTGTTTGCCGTATATCTTATTTGTCTCAAATGATGCATACCTAAGAACAAAGTAATGTTAACAGTCACAATCGATTTAAAAATAATATCAATCACAATCGATTTGAAAATAATATCAACTACGAGAAAAGTGAAATTGATTTACGATTCTTCTTTAAAAATCTGTATAATATTTGAACGCGATCGCCATTGCCTCCTTCTCAAGTAAAATCAATGAGGTACATACGCAACAAGAGCGGTTTCTGAAACGCTCGGTCTGTGTTAGGCAGTATTAACTGGTAAGCCTAGATCTAATCCAGAGACCGTATATATATAAAACCGGCTAGATCTAGATCTAGTCCAGAGACCGTATATATATAAAACCGGCTAGATCTAGATCTCGTCCTGTCTTCTGTAGGGCGCACCCGAGCAGGCGTGAGGAAGGGAAGGGAAGGGAAGGTCAATGGCCTAGCGACGCCATTGCTGTCTCCTACACAATGTTTTTTTGTTCTGTTTTGTTCTTAAAATTTATCTTTTAATGTTTATGGGATTTTAAAAAAAGGCAAAAAAGCAACATCGATATGGTAATTTTTTTTTACTTTGTTTTATCCACAAGATATAAAAATTAATATTCTAAGCAAAGTAATGAAAGCTAAACATATATACAACTAGGTAATAGTTACAACCACACATTCCAAACTAGTCCAGGCCTACTGAATTTGGCTAGATGTAATTTTTTATATTATATACAGAATAATTCC
Organism: Elysia crispata; assembly: GCA_033675545.1. NCBI lineage: Eukaryota > Metazoa > Mollusca > Gastropoda > Plakobranchidae > Elysia > Elysia crispata. The sequence goes on from JAWDGP010003540.1 coordinate 38,306, forward strand.
GCTTAGGTGAAGTATGGACTTTTTAAACTACTATAAATACATCAATGACTGACTGTTAATGTTATTCGTGTCTTAACTTTTGATTGGTCAAACATTTCCAGTTCACGTCACAGATTCGAGTTTAGAAGCGGATTTAAATTCATTCTTTTGTCTTTTCACAGGCGAGCGATAGTGTCAAGGTTTAGGTGAAGTAACTGTATTTATATATACTCTCTGGTAAACCTCAGTATGGTGCTCCGCGTGCACGTTTTCGCGAAAAAAAGTTTTTACTTCAATCATTGTTTTAGGTAAGTTTCATCCAACCGATTTTGGTTAATTTAAATACCGGTATGGAAATAACTTGAGATCCTCCCTGACGCTTCCCCACATCTTTCCCCTCTTTACTACCAGAAGCCTTCCAAATTGTTTCCCGTGGTCGCTCTGGTGGCGTCATCACTAATTCAGCAATGCCCGACCTGACTGTATGTAGCTAAGACAGTTAGAGACGCCTTAATGAAATTTAACCAATACCATCAAACATCTTAACAATCCTCAACAGAAAACTTAAAGAGCGAAATATCCGTAGAGAGAGCAACTCAAAAGCATAGTTACTAAATCCCTTTTACTTCTACCGCTCACAGAACGATATGTTAGCCTTTCTCCCGTTTGCTGTCAGCCTCCAACTTGCTGTTAGAGTGGGTTCCCTTCCCTCGGCTGCAGCACCCACTTTCCTGTGAAAAAAATGAGAAAAAACAAATAGCGTTAGTGAGGACAAACTTTGTTGATCATTGTGAAGTAACTTTAGATGAGTTTTGTTCTTTGGTGAAAGAGCACAAATGACATCTGGTGTATTACTGAAAACTGCAGGGAGAGAAAGGGGGGGGGGGGGGGAGAGATTTGGAGGTTAGGGGGCGAGAAGAAGAGTCAGAGAACTTTAGATCTCTTGATACTTTGACTTTTCATTGTCAAAAAAAAAAAAGAAAGAAACCCATGAAAATAATTATTTATCCTTCATACAGAGCTAGATGCCAAATAAACTTATCTGTAGAAAAAAAGATAAAACTTGTTAAACCTCCTCCTCCTCCTCCTCCTCTCTCTCTCTCTCTCTCTCTCTCTCTCTCTCTCTCTCTCTCTCTCTCTCTCTCTCTCTCTCTCTCTCTCTCTCTCTCTCCCTTTTTTTTTTCTCAAAGTCTTTAAAAAGGGTTGATAGCTTGAAGGAGGTGAAGCATGTTATACATTAATTCAAGTCACGTCTCAAACCGGTGATTGTTTTACAATGAAGCACAAGGAAAATAAAACAAAATCATGTTTAACAAAAGCAGCTTTAATCTGCAGCCACAGCAGCTTCTGGTATATCTTATTCTTCACTGATTCAGCGTGTAACTCAAAATAAATTATAGGTACCCAGGGTTGGAGAGTTTTTAAACCTGCGAAAAATCTTTGTCGCACATGGATGTTAAATGAATCTGTTACCTTAACATGTCAGCTCCGCCTCACGATTTTCTGCATGACAAGTGGGAAATCGTCTGATTAAGACTATATCAGACAATATAACAAAGATACCCGAAATAGCGTGATCAGCTCTGCAACTATAAGCATGGTAAATATTCTTATACATAACAATGTTTTGATATATGATGCGACGGGCAGATTTGAGGTCAGTTTCTGCCTCAACGTCAAGATATTTGAACAATTTCAAGGGATGTTAAATGCAAAAACGTTGTATGCACTTGTATCACAACTTCAATGACCTAATACTGAAGAAAATCTATTGAGTTCGGGTCAGCTTTTTGGATACTTTATTTATTTATATTTTTTTTGTGATGAAAAGAATTAAGAATAATTGCTATGAGTTTAAAGAAAATTATGACAGTTTACACAGCACAGATGATAAAGTTTTGTAACCTTCCGCTGGATGTCCAATTTCAACAGACTGAGTAAAACTTAAGCGACAATAGAATTAAAATATTAATGACTTCTACTGCGCACAACAGAAGACAAAACAAGAATTATTGCGCTCGATCGTGACAAGGGATATCATAGCAATGTCCATAGACAAAGTCATTCCACTTGACGGGATGCCCATAAATGTGTCAGTTGGTACTTGGTACTCTACTTCTGCGTACCTTTGTGGTTGTCTGCTGCACTGTGTGGTAAATCAATCCATGGACGAGATATAGTGAGATGCTCCTTGTGTTTCTTAACAACAGTTACTTGAGGGCAATAAAAGCTCCGCTTCATCAACTCTTAACCGATCAATTTTTTGCTTCTTCAAGTTGTTTGCCATGTACTAAGCAATGTGATATAATTATATTATAAGGCGCAAAAAGCGCATGACTGTTTTTAATCGTTCCATAACTTCTATAGTCTTAAGATAACTGTTATCATGGCAGAACGAAAACTATAGATTTTATAATCCGCAGATTTATTCCCATTTGAGTCAGTTTGTCATGATAGGGCTTGGGATATGAAGCTACTCGTTATTCCCAAAATGTCTGTTTTCAAAGTTTTCTTTTCATTACTCGGCGTCTGAATGTGAGTGCAATCAACTCTCAGTATGTCTGCCTTTAAGCATTTTTCTCTCTTCGTATCTCTCCCGTTATCTCTTTCTCTGTCTGTCTGTCCATCTCTGTCTATTTGTCTATTTGTCTGTGTGTCTCTCTAGCTCTCTCTATATGTCTCTCTCTCCCTTTTTCTCTCTCTCTATGTCTCTCTCTCCCTTTCTCTCTCTCTCTCTCTCTCTCTCTCTCTCTCTCTCTCTCTCTCTCTCTCTCTCCCTCTGTCTGCCTGGCATATAACAGACACAGACAGACAGACAGTCTGTCTGTCTGTCTGTCTCTGTCTCTGTCTCTCTCTCTCTCTCTCTCTCTCTCTCTCTCTCTCTCTCTCTCTCTCTCTCTCTCTCTTATTTAAGCGAAGCAAAGATTCCTCGAAGATTGTTATTATATAATGGCTCCATCAAGGATCCTTTCAAGAATCAAAGAGAGACATAAAAGTTTTGTGCCTTTAGAAATATGTAGCCATAGAACATACAGCTATGAAAACAGTTTAAATTAAAAGATAGCAGCATGTTTTTTTTTTTCTTTGATTCCTCCCTTTAAACAACATATATATATGTAAGCGGACGAGTTTTAATACTTTTACTAGGTATTCTTTTTTGGGGGGATTGCCTGCTATCCGTGTCGCTTTGAAAGAATAGGTACCGCAATATTGTCAGGGGAAACTGATATGCCTTAGGGTGTAATCCATTCGTGCTTCTCGAGAGCGAGAGAACCTTTAAGTTATGCACGCTGTCAGATAGAGTAGATCTAACTGAGATCTGACCAGACAAATAAAAGCAGCATTCTAGTTAGGCACTGAGCTGTTACGCACTGCATCCTTTGAGGCGAGTTGTAGGTGTGGGCTTAGAGAAGGTTCGCCTCTATACTGATGGCCGTTTGACACAGTTTGTTAATTGTAGGGCTAGCCTCTGTGGTGGTCTCGGCACTGATGCTATCACATCACAGGCGCTAATAGTGATGCGGTTACAGGAGATAAATGTCTTCGAACTTCCTGTAAACGATAGTTTTGCTCTCCCATGGCGTCAGTTTCGATGTTTGACACTGATAAGGTTTACTTTGATTCTATGTCTGCCGTAGAACTTATAATACATATATTGTTTGAGATTTGCACGAGTGAAAGTTTGTTCGGTGTACAAAAAAAAAGTCATGTAGTTACTACGATACCGTCTTTGCAAGTTGAGAAGATTTTTATCTAGCGTGGTTGTCAAAGTATGAGCGATGTTACGAGGTAAATTCGGTACTTTCGAATAAATTTTGTATCCCCTCACCCATTAAAGTAGACAGGTAGGGAGATTCCTATCTCTCCGATCGGTGATCTTTAGAAAATCTTTGTTCGGAAAACCTATATATGTAGAGCAGTTTTCGAAGCTCCTCATCTGGATTCGAGAAGCCGAACTGCGCGTACACGAAAGACTGCCTGAAGTTAAACGTTTGTCTGAACCTTTAACGTTGATATTTTAACAGCCATTGCCTTGATATTGGAAGTGAGTATAACATTTGTATCGTTGTTCCATACATAGAATGTTGATCCCAGAGATTAAATCTAAGCCTTTGTGCATAATTGATGGGCTTTTATTAGTCTTTACTAAATGAATGTAAACTTAATCGAAGAGAAGACCTAAAGAGAGAAATGTTGGATTGAAGTTTTCAACCTATATTACGAATAAGCCAAAAATTCCATTTTTTTTTAAATATTGTAGTCTTCCGTGCTACATATAAATCGTATAAACGAGATAAGGAAATAAATCTTGCAGAGAAGAAGAGTTTTATGTTGCAACAACAAAGATGTAACGTCACACAGGCGGCGCACATCCAAGTCTTGTCAGATTGATAGTATTGTATTTATGATTGTTAATTTTGCATCGAAGAGAACTGTTAGCTTTGTAATTACACCTATGTTTGTGTAAACTAACAGAGCAGAAATATAACGGTAACATAACGGTTGTCGCCCATACTATCCGTTTATAGGGGTAACTTACGTCTATATGATTCATAGACCGTGACATTCTTAATAATAATACATGGAAACCTTCAGTAGTTTCGATATGAAAAATTGAATGGTAATTATTGTCGAAAGGATGATGCACATGTAAAGTTGGTAGTGTAAAGCATTTTCTTATTAGAATGGACGCTAATTTGAGTACAGACTATGATTAAAGTTTGATAGCGGTTGTAATGATCTTACTAGATGGGTAATATTGGATCATCACTTTGTTGAGTGGCTAATTGCTAAACTAATATTTTGTATACATGCATTTGTATGAGATTGCGTGTTTTACACGGTGGTTTTGTAATTTTCTTTCAGCGGCTGTATGAGAGCTACTGACTGGGTTTTTACGTTTGGTTTTTTGTAAAGTTGGTTTTTTAGTCCTTATTTTTAGTTTGGTTTTACTTGGGTTCTAGTTTCAGACTGGACAGGTTATTTCTTGTATCTTAATTTTGTTTTGTCGACTGCAATAAAAGAAACGATAAAAACTTACATCAGTATAGTTTTTATTTCCTGCATACTTACCTGTCGTACCTTACCACTAGCCACATTACTCATTAGTTTGTCATACCTGGCAGCTTATTTGGAATTCGCTAAATTTACAATTAAAACAAAACGAATTCCTGGCGTTGTCGGACAACTTACACTTTCATACACGCACAAAACATTTCACAATTTATCGCACCGAACCTGTAGAGTAGAGAGACAAACTTTATTGAGTAGGGCGTAGGGAATAGGGAGTAGGGAGTAGGCATATAGTCAACATTGGGCAACTTTGCAGGATTATTTAGTGTCTATAGCGTGCCGGGTATGTACTACTGTTACCATACACACTCCCTCACGAGTGTATTTCTTTTTAAGGCAACATATGCATATATATATATATATATATATATATATATATATATATATATATATATATATATATATATATATATATATATATGTTAAAAAATTGAAACGAAACCGTTCTCTTTCTGTAGCTGACCAGCAAAAAAGATGTTCATAATTATGTCCTATGATGCTTTGTGGAATCGTTCCGGCTGCGCGTGGATTCCTTAAATAGTGAATCCAACTTTCACATCGATTATAGGCAAGGAACAACAGTGCTATGACTTTCACGATCTCGAGTCTGTGGGACAATTAATCGTTAACATTTATGCCTCTAAACTGTCAGTCTTTTACGAGGTAGGATCTCTATTCGTTGATCTGACTCCCGAGGCTACAGTGGCATAGAACTTAAACCTCTTCACAGAAGTCTTTTCAATAAGCATTAATTTTGACGGCTGTGGTTTCATTGTGCTAATGGCAGTTTGGATCATTAACTTTGTTTTCCAATGTTTAATAGCATCCTATTTTGGCTATGCTGGGGTTAAAACAACGGACAATCTTTAGGATTGCTATGCTCTAAAAGTTATAATTTATTGGATCTTTTTTTCAACAATTTCAAATTTAGTAACGCTACACAACGGATCCTTGTTATGAATATGTTGTTTTTTTTTACACGTGTAAAAATTTACAAAATTCACCCGACTGGAAGAAAGTAATTTCAATCTATCCACATCAAAGTTTTCGTAAATTATTATCCGGGGGATAAAAACATGTTGGTTTTAGTGAAGAAAATGAGACTAAAGCGTATAGGGTTAAAGGAAGCATTATTGCTTCAAAATAGATTGCGCATTAATGATTAAGAACCTCAAGAAAACATTAATCAGAATTGTGTTGTAAACTTCTTCTAGAGGAAAAACAAACCTCTTAAATACATATATTAAAACAATTAATCCAGGATAAGCAACTTGCGTTTGAACCACCTGAGGTCGAAGATCGTGGCATTCAAATTCATCATGCCTCCATCACGTTGATTAATAGCTCTGGTAGCCGAGTTGTTTGAGTTCAAATGTAGCATGATCGGAATGAAATTTTGAAAGTGGGAAAGGGAGAATCTTTGTATTATGGCAACGCTTAAGTTGATGATGGTCCTGCCAACTCTCGCTCAAGTATTCGGACAAAATTGATAGCAAAATTCCCGAAAGACCAGTGTTTCAGATATTGCATCAAAACAAGACTCTACGACTGTGGCCATCCTCTGAAGTGGCTGAGAATCATTCCAAGCAAAACTTAGAATCGCGTAAATATATTATCTCTCCGCGAGCATTAAAATGAATTGGGGATAAGGCTTCTATAAGGTAACTGCTGTCAATTTATAATGAAATCAGTTTTAAAAATTGTGAAACTATAGTAAGCATCACTCTCTTCCTAGTTTAGGGAGGATTATGCTAGTCATGGAGTGAAAGGAGAAGAAAGTGGGGATGGGGCCAGGCCATTTGATGTATGGGATGGCAGTAGCACTTAATGATTCTATGGGCTGCAGCTCAAGTATCGACAATCCGGAATCTCAGAACAATTTCTAAACTGTTTCGGTGATCCCCCCCCCTTTTTTTTCACACACAGATACCCATAACCTAATTTATATACATGTATTTAATCAGTAACTCATATCTTTAACTATCTCACCAGTACAGCTCCTTGCAGATCTCTAGGTAAAAAATATCATTCTGATTGCTTATTGATCTCTTGAGGATGGCCACGGCAGCAACCTTAGAGATTTTTTGTGCTAGTTGGCGACAGAATCTATTTATCGACTCTTTAAACGCTCATTGGCCTATTGTGTAAGTGGTAAAACCACATGAGTTCCGACAAGACAGTACACCTCTTAGCAACATTTGCTGGAATTTACTGTCCTATAATCCGATCTGACCTCTTAGTTTTACCCAATGATATTTTTCTGCCTTATTTTCTGCACACTAGTCGGTAACTAGACGCCATGATGAGGGTGAAGAGCTGCACCTAGTACTCGACGTTAAATCTACCGATATTTTGAATTTTGTCGCTTAATAGAAATAATCTCAAAAAGTTGAACCTCTCGATGTTGTTCTTTATAAATATTTTCCACAAAATTGGCTTAATAATTTTCAGTTGAAATAAACAGATTTTGAGGTCTTGAATTTGTTGAAGTTGACTGTGAAATGTGAATGTGGAAGTGCCCGGCAGTGTTGCTAGATTTTGGTATCCCTTCCTTTCATCGTGGATGTCTAGTTACGGGGATTAGGGGATACTGAGTTTTCAAAAAGATCATTAAAGAATGGGATAGTACAGAATAAGCTTTCCTAGTAGTGGTGTAAATTCCTTAACAATAGCAGGCGCTAAAGACCTCATATTATTTTTATCTATGATTCCTGATGAAAGTTTCTTTTCCCTTCCAAGTCCAATTAATAACTATTCCCTAAGTGCAATTTTTTTCTGTTCACAGTAACCTGTTTATTAAGCCCTCGCGCTTCTGTCTAATTTCAGAAGCAGCTTTTGCTCTCGGTTAGGTTTTAAAAACTCGCAAGTGGCTACAGAATGTGCTTCTTCAGATTACGTCTAATTCCGAAGGATTTTGTGTGTCATTGTCTGTCGTGGGTGTGTGTATGTGATATTGTAAAACTGTGAACTTCTTACTCCTCTCTAGTTTTCCGAACAAACACGACATCAACTCCGACCCTGGAGGTATCAGATACGAACCGCAACAAAAGTTTTAGTGAGTTCTGGCCCTTACCTGAAACCAGGCGCTGCCATTACATGTACTTAATTAGTCCATACACCTTATTCACATTATTTTGATTACAATATTTCTTTTGTTTGTTCTTTTTTTCTTTTCCTTTGCTCTGGGTGTTTTTTTTTTTTTGTTTTTTTTGTTTGTTTTTTTTATTTGATTTTAGAATCGCCCATGCCATTTTTAATTTCATTGTTCGAACTGCGGGCGGAGCAATTGCTTTGTCAACAATGTGCTGTGCAAGTTCACCAGGCCCTGACAGTTGTACCAGTTGGCATGACGCTCGTTTGTTGATCTTCTCTGATTATAATTACCACCGCCATCAGGGGAGAGGGGGTATATGGCATCGCCTGTTCAAAGCCGATTGTCATTCTAGTTTCGCAAAGATTGAGTTCTGATAAGGCTGTTTTAGAATTAGGGACGCTGAAGCGAGAATGCATTTGGGTTTTTCTTTTTAATGAAAACTTTTGTTTTTCTTTTTGATTTAATTAGTTTTATGTCGACCAGTCTTCCACAGATTCCTATATGAGGAGTAGAAAGAAGACAGCTAGCCCGAATTATCATAGTTTGTGATGTGGTGAATGATCCTTGAAGTAAAAATCTATCAATTTTTCAGTCAATAATCAATATACGGATCAATCTTTTTTTTCCAATCGATACCATCGCTGCAACCCTCATCTCAGAATAATCAAGAATGGGGAAAAAGAAAATTTTGGCGTTTGATATTTAAAACAAGATGAGGCTTCACTTAGATTTTGCAAACCATTGCTTTCAAAGTATGGATTGGGTATGATTATGGAGAATATCAATTTAATTGCAACACTTATTTAAACTGGAAACTCTTTTTCAGCATATTTGCATGCAATGATTTCAATTCAAAGGTTATATTTGGGATCGGCCCTCTATTATAGTTTTTTTTTTTTTTTTTGTGACTATTTCCCTTACTTAAAAGTTGTGATAGCCATCATCACAATCTATTAATATATTATTTTCTTCCAAACGATGGGGCGCCACGTAGCGTTGGACTAACAATATAAGTGGTTATCTGACGCTGGGCTAGCCTGCTATCTTATTTTCCCTGGTTTTCGTTTGAATGAAACCATTATTGTGGTCCCTGGTCTGAAAAGGTTGCACTAATTCTTTAAGTATTCATCTGATAATAAGCAGATGCAATGGTCGCCGTACCGAATAATCGCTGCCCTGAAAGATTTCACGCCTAAAGAGAATGCAAGAGTAAAGCGATGAAAGCAACAAAATTCCGAGTAGCGTATTCCGTTAGAGAAGTCACATTTTGGAAACAAACCCATACTTGTCCTCTTTCATGGACGCGACAGTTCAATCTTTTAAACCCACCTTATCGACTTCCTAGCTTTCCAAATCCGACCTAATTGTAAAAGTTGAAAAGCCCTGAGCAATAAACACATTGAAATCACCTGAGAGGCTTTTTTTGCCTCGCTTTTGATCAATAACAGCCTAATGGTGAAGAAATAGATTTTTCTTTCTTTATGAATTCAGTCATATTGATATAATATTTTATTTCCTAAAGGTCAAAATCGGTCAATTTTTGATGGATGTAAGGGTATTCATTCTTTACTAAAAGCCTAGATTTTTTTTTCTTTCTTTGTGGGTGAATGAAACTTGTTTTGCTCTGAGACCTACTAAGAAGAATTTGGTTTTGCATTTCAACTGATTCATTCAGTTGAAATCTTTTCTTGAAAAGAGAGGCGATATGAAACTAATTACATGTTGCATTCATGTAGTAAAGCTTGGACATTTTTGAAGGAAGATTTCTCCTGTACTTTTAACTTTTGAAATATCTCTTATGACATTCATTTTTTTCTCTTCCTATTATTTATCAAAGGAGTATGTGTGTGTGTGTGTGTGTGGGATGTATTTGGTCATGTTTTGTTTTGTTGTGTTTTCACGATTACTGGTTTAGAGAGATAAGAGCATTTTTATTTTTAAATGCGAATTGCTGTAGTTAAGTGTTTGAGACCTAGATGAGCCCTATGCGATGTTTCGTGATGATTAGGTCTTTGGTGGATATCTTGCCTATATTTAGATTTAGTACATCATCCACACTCTATTGAAATACAAATCTTTTCAAGACACTTGTGAAGTAGAAGATTGTATTTCAGATCCACATGCAATCTGCATTTGCTTTTATAGAGGGGGGAAATGTGTGTGTATGTGGGGGGGTGTTTAGTCTTCCTAGCAGCACTAAAGTTGTAGAGAGAAAGAGAGAGAGAGAGAGAGAGAGAGAGAGAGAGAGAGAGAGAGAGAGACAGACAGACAGACAGACAGACAGACAGACAGACAGACAGACAGAGACACGGCACGACGCACGCCACAAGCAATAAACAACCTGCAACATACGAGGTGTCTCGACATGTCGCAAGCCACAAATTACCTTCCACTCATAATGTGATTCTCGCATGCCGTAGATAATTTATTATTCGCGAATCACGAATAAAGCACTCACGGACATATCACTGATCTCAAGCTAAGTTCCTCTCGCGTTGAGATTAAAATAATTATGCTACTTGCTACAAGTGATTAAGCTATATTCAACGTTATCAGTTGTTGTTTTTTTTTTTTATTTTCTTGAAGGTTCGGTGTTTTCCAACGACTGGGTCATATCGACATGAACTCGGTCATCGGAGAAACTTTAATTATCTTAGCCTGTTTCCCACGGGCTCACAATGCTCCACGCCAAATCGGCCGATAGAGAAATCGATATGCTCGCTCATTTAACGGTCACACTTCAGGCAAATACCGTATGCACTTATATGATGCCAGGCCCACATTTGCTCGGTCTGAAAATACACAAACGGTATTTAATACCGTTTTTTAGCCCTAAAGGGTAACGGTTTTGTCAGCAAAGTGAAACAATAGCTCGAGCGACGAATGAAGAACTCTGTGGGGTTTCAGACTCGGTTTCCTAGCACCGCAGTTGAGTTTCTTTACAATGCTGCAGATTGCGTGCATATTTCCCAGTCTACCCACCTATAAAATGGGTGCCCGGCAAGTAATAAGGTTTTATTTTAGGTTGATACGGTATGGTGTCTAATAGGGGTCAATAGAATAATCGGGGCTGAGAAGTTGTAAACAAGAGTTTTCAAGGGTTGCCAAATTAAAGTTCCCGTAAAAATGTTAGAACAATGATTTTTCAAATACTTTTCGTGTGTCACAGCAAGATAGGGTTGAGCAGGTGAGACCACAAGCTCACTCATTAGCTCTTGTAATAATGAGAGAAATCGACAAGTACTCAAAGTTTAGAAGATTTTCCTTTCACCAGAACGCGGACTGAAATGACAGTAGTCTAAAAATATGATTTTCTGAAAGAAAAAAAAATCAACTCATATCATTGTTCTATTGAGTAAAAATAAAATATATTTATTACCAGATTTTTCACTACGTAGTACCTTAAGAGTTATAACGTTTTATTTCTCCACAACAAGCATTTTTCCAGCCTAGCAAATAAGTTGAATTCCTATTTCAAAACGATGAATGCAACTTTTGCTAAGTATTAGCTTTAGCCTTCTTTCGATAAAAATTAATTGTAACACATAATGAGCTAAGGAAAAAAAAAGATAGCGAATTACTTTTCAGAAGGCAATTAAACTTTGAGGTTGAATTATTTGAAAACCCGGATCACAAGTTCAGCGCCCTAACAACTATACCGCCCTCCTTCCCAAAGTAGGTCAAAATTCGAGAGGAGTTTAAAAAAAACAACTGAGGCATGGAACAATAATGACTAAGGTTTGTTTACTGAGTTTAAAATGGAAATTGCGATTATTTTCGCCCCTAGTTACATATAACAGAAAGAGCCTCCGTTTTCCAATCTATTGTTGTAGTAGAAACAGCGGCCCGCTAGAGAAGACCTCAAGAGTTGGATTTTCTCTCCCCGCCCTTAGATGATTAAGTCGAAACAGTCGCGGGCTCAAATCTCGTGCGAGTCTGGTCTTCTTATCAAGGATCTGCCGGATGCCTTACGGTCTCAGAAACTCTAAATCGGAAAGTTAGAATTACTTACTTTGTCCTTTTCATGGGTTCTGAAGATAAAATAATAGTAGAGCATTAACTTTTGTTTTGTTTTAGAAGAATAAAATCTAAAAAAAAATAAATAAATAAATAAATTTTAGAAAAGGAATTATATACACTTATACTGCAGACTAAGAAAAATAAATAAATAAGTAAGTAAATAAATGAAGAGAGAAATGAATCTCACATAACCGCTATTATCAAGGAAAACCAACAAGTTTCTACTTCTTGCGACCAACTTACTTCAAAGCGAAGAGAGTTCTGCTTGTCCCACCCACATCTTTACAGGCAGTGCTTTACGGCTTTCAACCGCACTATGCAGCTTTCTTCATAATTGTTTTGTTTACGCTTTCCCTCACGGAGAGAGAGAGAGAGAGAGAGAGAGAGAGAGAGAGAGAGAGAGAGAGAGAGAGAGAGAGAAATCAGTTTATATATACTATTGATTTCCGGTGAAACCAGCAAAGTTGGATGAGAGATTAACCAGGTTTTTTTTCCCAAACAGAGGACCAATTAGTGCACATCTCGCTCTTTCTTTGACAACCAAAGCCTAATTTCGCCAGCTCTATAGCTGGCATCAATTTTTTCCTTGATCATTGCTGTAATATTTGGAGTGCTATTAAGTTCAGAACCTGACGTGTCTTTAAAAGAAAGGAAGAAAGTGTGAGTATAGAAAGATTCGATTATCGATTGAAAATCAGAGCGATACTAGAAGACCATTCCGCATCGAGTGGAGAGGGAAAGATTGCTGGTGGGAAGCAATAATGTTCGTTTTGTCCTTGATGTCAAATCGTGGAGTATAATAGAATAAGAAGCCGAAGGACAAACACAGGAAATTTCGGTTTCATTGAGAGGATTGATGGCGGCATAAGAGCAAAATGCAGTTACGAATTTGAAAGCCTTGCTTTTTTTAAGTAGGTGCCCAATAAGGGAGAGAGAGAGAGAGAGAGAGAGAGAGAGAGAGAGAGAGAGAGAGAGAGAGAGAGAGAGAGAGAGAGAGAGAGAGAGAGAGAGAGAGAGAGAGAGAGAGAGAGAGAGAGAGAGAGAGAGAGAGACGGAGGGAGAAAAGGGTTCGAGGAAAAAAATCGAAGTTCGGGTTGCAAAACATTTGAAATTTCTGAAGGAATATAGAGTGTACGGTATTGTAACGCATTGTGCTGTAATTTGATCTATTGCTATTGCTTTCCTCAGCCTGCAGAGGTGCGAAATTTTGGGTAGCGAATCGACTAAATCTATGTTCAGTTTGTCCACTGCTTTATGTGGTTGCATAATGTTTGTATTTCAAGCCTAAGAACTTAGTCTTGTTTATTGAACATAGCCCGCACTTCAGACTTATTTTCGAAGTCGAGTGACTGGCTGTGTGTATTTTCATACTCCCTAGACAAACAGAGCCTAACAGATCACACCATCAAGTCTGTTACAGGTGTGAACCTTTCCAGCATAACGTTATGTTGCGCGATAAAAGTCGAACATTCCTATGTGTGGCACAGTGGGTAAAGCACCCGCAGTTTTTTTTCTATTAGATCATAGGTGTGTGTGGCGGCGGGTTCAATATCTTGCCGGTCTAGCAAAGTGATAAAAAATGAAATCAGTTGGCCAGTCTTATTTGCGCAAAAAAGGAAGAGTGGGGGGGAATCTTTTAAATTGTTACGGATAAACAATATACGCTCATTAGAGGTTCACAGCCTCTTATTTTTGTTTCTGTTAGTTTTTTTCTGTCAGACGGATGGTACCAAGAAAAAAATTAACTTCCCCATCTTTTTCTTTCCTCTTTGATTCTTTTCTTCTCCAACATATGAAATGCGATTTCACAAAGAGTTATGGTACCTAGTTGGAAGACATGGGCTCTATTTTAAGCTGTTAGCGTATCAAGCGATAGCGTCTGCAAGAAAGCTCATTGGTGATATTTGAAGTAAAAAAAAGGAAACGTAATTAAATGTTTACATGAGATAACGTCTACAATAAAATTATTCAGTTTGTTTACTTCGTCAAAATGATTTTGGTTGTTGAACAGAACTCACGATTTGCAACAGGGGGCATAACTTTTTGTGAAATCGCATTCCCTATATCCCTATCGAGTCAGTTAAGTTAGGAATGTCAATCAATCAGGCGCCATGCTCTGTAGCGTGGGCAATCGTGACTTTCAGTGCTTCTGTCACTTTTCCTAGTTTGCGCCACTTTATGAGTCCATCCAGCATCTTTTGAGGCTGTTTCCCATCGATCATTCCAGTTAGGGAATGTAAGTGAAATAAAATTTATAAGCACTAAATGCATTTGAGAAGAAATATGTTTTTTTTCTTCCAGTACGTGGTCATTAATCAAATACCTTTACACACAATATTCATCGCACGAGAGTGCCTGCGAGTTCCAAGTGTGCACCACTCCAAGGTACTCACCTCATGCTGGGTCGGACGATGGCCACAACGCCGCGTGACGCTTTAACACAACTCTGTTTGTTACCAAGTGCGTTGATATTGTTGCTATTATTATTATTATTATTATTATTATTATTATTATTATTATTATTATTATTATTATTATTATTATTATTATTATTATTATTATTATTATTATTATTATTATTATTATTATTATTATTATTATTATTATTATTATTATTATTATTATTATTATTATTATTATTATTCCTACGTTTAACTATATTTATGTTTTGCTTTCTTCCCCTTTTATTCTTGTTTCTTTTTATGAAAGTGGGGAGGGTAAATGTTTGTTTTTGTTGTTGTATGGTTCCTCTCCCCTTTTTTTTTCTGTCTTTTCTTTTTAAAATAGAGAATTTTTTTTTGTTTTCTTATCTGCTTTTTTGCATTGTGTAAATTCGTTGAGATATAGTAAAGTCATCACATTATGTATAAGTTTGTATGAACCCTTGACCAATCAATCAATCAATCAATCGACTCTCTACATGAATCAAGTCTTTAGACTCATGTTGAAAGTTTCTTCAATATGTATAGAAAGGAAGGTAAATAGATGTAATATAGATTAAACATTACAGTGATAGGCAGGTAGATAGACATAATGGCAGATAGATAGATAGACAGATACATAAATTGATAGATAGATATATAGATAAATAGATTGAGTAGATAGACAGATAGAAAAATAAACAGATAGATAGATAGACAGATAGAAAGATAGACAGACAGATAATAGTTAGATAGAAAGATAGATAGACAGATAGTAAGATAGAAAGTTCGATAGATAGACAGACAGATAGATAGATAGATAGATAGGTAGATAGATAGATAAATAGATAGACAGATAGACAGACAGACAGACAGTGAGACAGATAGATAGATAGGTAGATAAATAGATAGATAGATAGATAGACAGACAGATAGATAGACAGACAGATAGATAGATATTTAGATAGATAGATAAATAGTAACCTTTAAACACAACGTATGTTATTTCTGAAATAAACCAAATGATATGACTCAAAATTATTTGGGTAAATTCCATAGTTTTTTTTTTTCTTTCTTGTGTCGCTATACAACTGAATTCTAATTCATTTTCTTCTTTATGTTATCTACTTTTAGGCTTAAAACGTTTCAAAATATTCTTTGCAACCCTTCTCATATTCCTTGACAGCAACCAATTCTATCCCGAGAGGAGCGGGCACGCACATAGTGTGAAAATATAAATTGAAAGTAAGGATATGGGCGACATAGTATATTGGATCATAGAAAGCCAAAACTGCTTCACAAAAAGCTCCATAGAGAGAAACACTGTTATGTAACAGCTGGTTATAAACACTGTAAGAAGAGACTATCTCATCCTATAACGCGGATGCTCCAGCAAGTAGTAAGTTTAATTCTACTCACACAATATAGTGCCTTAAGTAAGCAGAAACAGATTGTCCTTAGTTATTCATGCTGTTGAACGTAATATAGGCCATCTTAATAAACTATATCAAACGTTGTTCTCTACGATTTTGTCAAGTTACTGATGAAGCCGATGAAGGCGCCACGTCTTCTATGCCAAATTGTTTTTACTTGTGTTCAAGTTGGTGACTGTTTTATATATTCCAACTTATCTTCAAACTATATATATATATATATATATATATATATATATATATATATATATATATATATATATATATAATTTTTTTTAATATTTATGAAAAAAATTTCGGTTACCTCTACATCTTAATTGATTCTGGAACTTAAACTGTATGTAGTGTTTCGAGAGTTGTAATCTAGTTTTTATAGTTTTATGTAATAAACGATAGGTTGTTTAGAACAGCTGCTTATTATCCCTATTTTTTTTCCTGTCCGCAGCAGCAGCAGGGACATACAGACACTATATAGAGAGGGCCTGTGAACCTGACTTTGACAGTGTGTTTATATGTATACCTAACCTAAAAAAGTGGAAAGTCTCATGTTACAAGATCAGACCGTGATATCCCCTTGACCTCAACGGTGGACCGTCCTAGGAACGACTGCCTCGTATGGTTGCCAACCTCAACAGAGAATGGCTCACAAAAAGCTAATCAACTATCGATACATCGATCGACAGCGCCCACTGTGTTGCGATCAATAATCGATAGGGAAAGATGTTTTTTTCCAGTAGTAGAGCGGCACGATAGTACCCTGGACTAATGGTGATGTCGACTTTTTACGCCTTAAAATTATCTTTCTCCGCCAGTACTTAGCCGAGGCCGTTACACTTTTTGTTTTGTGGGGTTTTTTTTTAAGTGATTTTCTATCTTACATTCGGTAATTCTCATTTCCTACCATATAAGATCGCTTGGAATTCGAGGCTTCAAGAGTTGTAAATCGCATGAGTGCTTTTTTTGTCCATCTTGAACCGTCGCTGAAATAGAGATCCCCCAAACGCAAAAAAAAAAAAAAAAAAAAAAAAAACACCAAAAAAACCACATACGTGTTAATTGTTAATTGATAGATTCAGAGATAATGATACTAATTGGCCGACGAGATACTGGCAGATCCTAGTGCTCTGTAGGTTAGATTGACTCACCAGTACAGAGAAATACTTCCCTAAGACGTTGAGTTAGCTCTGATGAGAAATTTCCATTCTGCTTGAACTGCCTGTTGAAAAAAAAATGTAATGCGGGACCCAAAGGAAAAAAGTAATTTAATGAGTACATCTTTTGACTGATCTGCAAAGAGCAGTAATGAGAAACAATTGTGTTTATGAGAAACAATTGTGTTTAATAGCAAAGGTAGGTGTGGCCTGCACACGATCACAGACCTTGAAGGTCAAAATAACCTAAACAAACCATTGCCATAGTTTAAGGTAAGCTGAGCCAAAAAAAGTTAAAACAAAACAAAAGCAAAAAAAAAAACAAAAAAAAAAAAACAAAGGCCCGCATTGAATATCTTTGAACCAATAAATTTGATGCATGGTTAGGAACAAGGACGAGACAAGCGGATAGAGATGGCAAAGAAAGACAACTCATAGATCGCTTCATCGATTACCTCTTGGGACAAGAAAATCGAAAATTATTCGATTTTACGATACGAATATTTCAGAATTATTGGTGCGTTAACCAAGAAACGTCTGGTTCCTGTGTCGATCAGAGTATCTCATCACCTGTCGCAGAGCGATGAGTGTATGTGGCTATAGCCGTTACATCCTGCCTCTGAGGCAGAAATAAACAAGATGATGCGCCCTTTCTGGCCAGGTTGTAAAAAGCTGCGGTTTCAGTGAAGATATATATATATACCAGCAGTTGATGAGGCAGATAAGCAGCAATATAATATCAGCAGTAACGTACGTGTGGGAGATGTTAGTTAGACAGCGATACCAGCAGTAATCTAGGCGTGGAAGGTAGACAGCAATGTTATCAGTAATATGGTTGTGGGAGATAGACAGAAATACCAACAATTATGTAGGTTTATTAGAGAGAGAGCAATACCAGCAGTAATGTTGGTGTAGGAAGTAGACGGTAATACCATCAGCAGCAATACCAGCTGTTTTAGATAGACATAAATACCAGTACAGTGTAGTAATGTAGGTGAGATAGATACACAGCGATACTAGCAGTAATGCAGGTGTGTTTGAGGGACAAAAATATCAGCAGTAATGTAGGTGTGGTAGATGGACAGCGATACCAGTAGCTATGTAGGTGTGGTAGATAAACAGGAATACCAACAGTAATAATAGGTGAGGTACAGAGACATGAATACCAGTAGCAATGTAGGTGTGGTAGATAAACAGGAATACCAGCAGTAATAATAGGTGTGGTACAGAGACATGAATACCAGCAGCAATGTAGGTGTGGTAGACAGCGATACCAGCAGTAATGTAGGTGTGGTAGACAGCGATACCAGCAGTAATGTAGGTGTGGTAGATTGACAGGAAGGTTAAAAATACGCGCAAAGAAGTATTAAAAGTTGCGAGGAATGATGTCTGCCCATTTAAACTACTTGGTTATCAAAGTTTTAAAGAACTTAAACAAGATTTGAGTAATACAACATTAGCTCACTTTTCTTATTCCACATTGAAAGAGATAAAAACTGGGACCTAGACTGGATCTTCGCCTTAGAAGTTTGGTCTGACGCATCATCACCTGGTCTCGCAAACCTCAACCTTTGTTTGAAGAATCGCTTCACTGAGGCTTAATACACCAATGTAGTAACTTAGGGGCAGATTGCAGTCTCTGAGGCTTAATACACCAATGTAGTAACTTAGGGGCAGATTGCAGTCTCTGAGGCTTAATACACCAATGTAGTAACTTAGGGGCAGATTGCAGTCTCTGAGGCTTAATACACCAATGTAGTAACTTAGGGGCAGATTGCAGTCTCTGAGGGAACCACAGGAATGTGTACCAGATGGTTGGCAGATATTAGGACAGCCAAGCATGTCATTTCGTCATCCTAAAATAAGGTTCACGGGGAGAGAAAGTGAGAGAGAGAGAGAGAGAGAGAGAGAGAGAGAGAGAGAGAGAGAGAGAGAGAGAGAGAGAGAGAGAGAGAGAGAGAGAGAGAGAGAGACAGACAGACAGACAGACAGACAGACAGAAAGAAAGAGAGAGGAGGGGGAAAAACAGAGAGAGAAAGAGAGGAGAGTGAGAAGTACAGAGAGAGGAGGGAGAGAAACAGAGAGAGAGGAAGGGGAGAAGCACAGAGAGAGAGAGGAGGGGGAGAAACAGAGAAAGAGGAGGGGGAAAACACAGAGAGAGAGAGAGACAGAGAGGAGGGGAAGAAACAGAGAGAGAAAGAGAGAAAGAGAGAGAGAGAGGAGAGGAGAGGAAGAAACACAGAGAGATGAGGGAGAGAAACAGAGAGAAAGAAGGAGGAGAAACAGAGAGAGAGAGAGAGAGAGGGGAGGAGGAGGAGGAAGAAAAACAGATAGGGAGGAGGGGGAAAACAGAGAGAGAGGAGGGGAAAAACACAGAGAGAGGAGGGAGAGAAACAGACAGAGAGGAGGGGGAGAAACAGAGAGAGAGAGAGAGGAGGAAGAAAAACAGATAGGGAGGAGGGGGAAAACAGAGAGAGAGGAGGGGGAGAAACAGAGAGAGAGGAGGGGAAAAACACAGAGAGAGGAGGGGGAGAAACAGAGAGAGAGAGAGAGAGAGGAGGGGAAGAAACAGAGAGAGGGGAGAGGGAGAAACACAGAGAGAGAAGGGAGAGAAACAGAGAGAGATAGATAATAGGGTGAGAAGTACAGAGAGAGGAGGGAGAGAAACAGAGAGAGAGGAGGGGGAGAAGCACAGAGAGAGAGGAGGGGGAGAAACAGAGAGAGAGAGGAGGGGGAAAACACAGAGAGAGAGAGACAGAGAGGAGGGGGAGAAACAGAGAGAGAGAGAGAGAGAGAGAGAGAGGAGAGGAGAGGAAGAAACACAGAGAGATAAGGGAGAGAAACAGAGAGAAAGAAGGAGGAGAAACAGAGAGAGAGAGAGAGAGAGAGAGAGTGGAGGAGGAAGAAGAAAAACAGATAGGGAGGAGGGGGAAAACAGAGAGAGAGGAGGGAGAGAAACAGACAGAGAGGAGGGGGAGAAACAGAGAGAGAGAGAGAGGAGGAAGAAAAACAGATAGGGAGGAGGGGGAAAACAGAGAGAGAGGAGGGGGAGAAACAGAGAGAGAGAGAGAAACAGAGAGAGAGGAGGGGAAAAACACAGAGAGAGGAGGGAGAGAAACAGAGAGAGAGGAGGGGGAGAAACAGAGAGAGAGAGAGAGGAGGGGAAGAAACAGAGAGAGGGGAGAGGGAGAAACACAGAGAGAGAAGGGAGAGAAACAGAGAGAGATAGATAATAGGGTGAGAAGTACAGAGAGAGGAGGGAGAGAAACAGAGAGAGAGAAGGGGGAGAAGCACAGAGAGAGAGGAGGGGGAGAAACAGAGAGAGAGAGGAGGGGGAAAACACAGAGAGAGAGAGACAGAGAGGAGGGGGAGAAACAGAGAGAGAGAGAGGAGAGGAGAGGAGAGGAGAGACCTAGAGAAAGAGGGAGCAAGTACAGTTGCCCCATACAAGGGCAAGGGAAAACAGACCGAACGCGCACGCTCCATGGAGACAAAAGCTTTATGATCAAGCCACGATAGGACACCTTTATGTCTAAACTCAACAATAAAGACAGCCGTAGGCCTAAATATTTAACCAGTACACAATCGAAATTACATTTATTGACTGTTGATTGATGGTTGTTCCAGTGCCCTAGTAACAATCAGGCCCACAATGTATAATGCAAGACAACAAAAGCGATCAACGTAAAATCCCCTATCGATTTGATGTTTCTTTTTTTTGTTTTTTTGAGAATACATGGCATTCAGGGTAGATGGGCATATTCGATAGCAAATAAGAACGATGAGACCCAGATCAATGTCGCGTGACATGTTGCAGGGTCTTTATTTTGCTCAGATCTCCTCACTACTATGAAGTGTATTTTGATGGATGCAATATTATGTTCATCCTCAGTTACAAATACAACTTGGTCACCGACCAGCACGGTAATACTTTAACCCGTTCAACCTAAACTCGCGGTTGCATCGCTTACCACCCTGCCCCGACAGCACAATAACTTAGAACAGAGAATGACAAGTCTTGTGTAATCATTCTAATGCCTTAGCGTACGCTAATGGCCGTTTTCCTATGTAAAATACTTTCAGTGAGATCACGGGATAAAAAAGAAATGTGGAACTGAATAATTTTTATGGTCAAAACGACAGCAGCGGTGAATTGATATGCCTCGTTATAAGACTCGTTAGGGCTTCATTAACAATAAAAAAAATTTTTTCAGACTGTTTTCAAAAGGAATGTGGGTGGTAAAGATCATGCCCTAAGATCTGAACAGATTATTCACTAGGTTCGAATCTCCCTTGTCGTCGTGGTGGAGTCGAGCTTGCTGTCGCTTTACAAGTCTTATATCGTGGTGGCCGGAGATATTGAATGATACGCTAAAAAAAAATGTTATAAGTTAGGATATCCTATCGTGGACGAACTATGTCAGATTGAATATCCAGTTAAAAAACACAACTCTTTAGATGTGAAACCTGTGGATGAAAATGCCCAGCTACAAACACAACTCTTTAGATATGAAATCTGTGGATAAAGATGTCGGACGTAAGTGATGATTTTAAAAAAAAGTGTTAGCATTAGAGTGATAATAAAGACTAAAAGAACATTAATTTATTCAGTGCCGGGATTAACAACACAAAATGCACAGCTAGAACAACAGCAATAACAACACCTTACCAAAAAAAAAACCAGCAACAAAATTGAAAACGGTAAACGAAATTAAACCGGTATAACTTGCAAGATGTATTTTGCAATAATTTCTTCTTAGTCTATCATTGCTATGTAGCATAAAATGATATTTACCTTATTCGTCAAAACTTTAATAATCATATCTTTAAAACATCTCTCAGGGATACTGGGTAATTTTTTTTTATTTTTTTTTTTTTTTTTTTGGGGGGGGAAGAGGTGTAGTATTTTGGTCGATGTTGAGTAGTACTAGAAAAGGAAATTAGCTGTTTTTATGAGCTCTAAGTCAATTAAACTTTTTTTTAATGCTCTACACGCATGCCTTTACAAGACATGCCTACAACAGTGTTATTGCTTTGAGCTCGCAAATATATAGAGAGAGCATTTCACGGGAGAAACTGCTCGAAACCAGCATTCCCTGTTCTCAGTCTCACAAGTTCGTTTCTCCTGCTTATTTTTACACTTAAAAAAAGGAACTGAGTATGGATGGGAGTATCCCTGAATGAATCAAAACCGAACTAATTTCGACATGACCAAGATTTTGAATTCCGTAACCCCCTGATTCAAAGCTAAATAAATACCATAGGGCCGTAGATTCACACTTAAAAGCTCGCAGTGGATTAAAATATGGTAGCGGAAAAGAGAGGACCTCTTTCGCTTCATCAATGAAATATTACGAACAAAATGACGAATGATAAATGACACAGACAAACCAGCAGACAATCAGAGGCTTACCTGACCACTTTTTTCTTCTGCCCTATCGCCTTCTTCCTCCCGGCCAACAAAATCACCGACATGACTTGCTCTTTTTATGTAGGTCAAAGCCGAAACAGGTCCTCCAAACACTAGCTTGAATATTTGCCAGATTCAGTGATCAGTTTAGCATGTCTCCTTTCCTAACTGGCACAGATCAAAGCCTTCTTTTCTTTCCCTTATTGTTATTATTATTATTATTATTATTATTATTATTATTATTATTATTATTATTATTATTATTATTATTACTATTATTATTATTATTATTATTATTATTATTATTATTATTATTATTATTATTATTATTATTATTATTATTATTTTGTGGTCGAGGATAAGGCCTGAGGGCTAAAGTCTTCGTTGGTTATCCTTAAAAGAGTATGATAAGTATTCCTTAATCGACTGAGTGAGAGACAAATAAGACACTGTTAAATAAAGACATAAAAAAACCAGCAACAGATTGTTCGATTAGGAATTAAAAAGAAGAAACTCTAGTGAAAAATTACGGCTAAATGGATAGTACAAGAGAACTGGTGGATCTTTCATCTAATTGTTGGCGCATTGATTTCTATTGACCGATGTAAAAAGTCCGTCCTTCTTCCCGTTCCTGAATTGATGGCGTTCTCATCCAATACTTTTGTTTAGATTATTCCCCTTGGCGGAATCTGGAAAACAACGACAAAAACAAAAGAAATTAGCTTTTGGGCGCGAATATGATAAACCTAATGTAGGCAAATCTAGTTTAACATACACATATAAAAAAATATAGAATATGTCTCAATATTCAAGGGTTGAGCTCCATTTGAATTTGTAGGTAGGTGTAGGCCCGAAACATGGCGGAAAGTTTGAATGGCTTTGACGTCAAGATGGTTCGAACTACAGTGAAGCTTCTGTGGCTATTGGCTGATCTAAAAGATTTTCAATGTGTCGAAAAAAATTCCCAAAAAGTTTCCGCCACGGAGTATTACTCTCAAACAATCATCTGAAATAAAATATAAAATATGCAGAATTTAACATATATCCATTTTCTCCTTTTACATGTATGTCTGATAAGGGAATCTCTTTCTATTTTTTTAAACAGTTTCGCTGTATATTTCAAATACCATACTGGCACTGCGGTCAACTGCTTCAAGTGTTTACTGATCAAGCTTAATGTTGAGATGGGGTGAGAGGCAGAGACAAAGAGGCAGAGTAATAAATTCAAATAGGAAGGCAAAAACACCATACTTAGAGAACAACTTGGTAACTGAGAGGCAGAGTAACAAAGAAATACGCAGATAGGCACTGAAAAGTTTTAGAAAGTCTTTTACAGAGAGAGAGAGAGAGAGAGAGAGAGAGAGAGGAATAGAGAACGAGAAAAGAAGGGAGAGGAGGGAGAGAGATGTGGAGGTCGAGAGAGAGAGAGATAGAGACAGATATAGCGAAAGAGAGAGTGAAAAGAAAATCTTTTATGGGTTGGATGAGGTGGGGGTGGTTAAGAAAGGGGTAGAATAAGAGGAGAATGGACAGAAGGACATTCAGTCAGAGGAAAGACAAGGACCTAGAGAGGTCAAGAAAAAAAATA
Organism: Elysia crispata; assembly: GCA_033675545.1. NCBI lineage: Eukaryota > Metazoa > Mollusca > Gastropoda > Plakobranchidae > Elysia > Elysia crispata. The sequence goes on from JAWDGP010003540.1 coordinate 62,474, forward strand.
CGAAAGAAGAGATAGAGCTACACAGAACGAGAATTAATCCGAAAAAACAGAGTGCGGTATAAGAGACAGACGTAGAAATGCGATGAGGAGTAATTGGTGATAAAGTTAAACATAAAAATATAAGAAGACGGATGGGCAGACACACACACACACACACATATATATATATATATATATATATGTGTGTGTGTGTGTATGTCAGTCAAACCGGAAACTAGTCATTCTCAAAAATGCTTGAAAGTTCAGAGAGAGAGAGAAAGAAAGAGAGAGAAAGAGAGAGAAAGAGAGAGAGAGAGAGAGAGAGAGAGAGAGAGAGAGAGAGAGAGAGAGAGAGAGAGAGAGAGAGAGAGAGATTGGGTTGGATAAAAAGCAAAATAATTATAATAAAGATATTACGGTTTAATCCACTGTTAAAGATTCTAGCCTGCATCCCATCAGGTAATCAATATTTTTTAAACAATTATGATTGAAAGTTCGTGACGAAACAGCAAACTGCTGGGATTAATTTTCTGGAACAATGGCTAGTGCATTTTCAGAGTTTGAGAAATCAATATTCGTTCGACCAGACAGTATTGAATAAAGATGTAATATTTTTACACTGCTCAATAGCCTAAGTCCGTTCTCCTACTATATATTCATATATCGTTGCATAAGTAGATCTCTATGACATTTCGTCAAAGAAGTATTTTTTTAAAGACATTTCGTCCCCCTACGCCGATTCTTTCTTGCATTTTGTGCGCCAAGTCATTTTTGTAAAAACATTATTTTTGTCTCCTACGTCGATATCTATGACGCTTCCTCAGCGAATTATTTTTTAGTCATTTCGTCTCCTAAGTCGATCTCTATGACACTTCATCAGCTAAGTATTTTAAGACATTCCGTCTTATTAGTCGATCTCAATGACACTTCATCAGCTAAGTATTTTAAGACATTCCGTCTTATTAGTCGATCTCAATGACATTTCGTCAGCGAAGTCTTTTTTAAGACATTTCGTCTCCTAAGTCGATCTCAATGACATTTCTTCAGTGAAGTCTTTCTCTATGATAACAGGAGTAGCTTACACAAAACACTCAAATCAAACAACCAATTTATCAATGACTCACATGTTAAATATCTTCAGCATTTCGTGCTGTTTCTAATAAATAATTTCGTTATGTTCTCGGGTTTTTTTGGGTTTTTTTTTTTGGGGGGGGGGGGTTAAACAAGGCTATTACAATTTGCACTCTTAAATCACGCAGTCGAAGAAGCGAGAAAGATCGCCCGCTGAAGAGGAGAATTTAGAGATTTAGAGTATGGCTGTAGGAATTGCACTTCAACTTGGCCTCCCCAACGCCTAAAATCATTGCCTCAAGATTGAGCTGTACTCTCAACATTTAATTACAACAGTGAATGGAAAGTCCTTAATTTAATGGCTATAAATTTACTCACAAGTTCTAAGTAAGCGCTTAATTAAGCAAAAAGAAAGGCATATTTTATCTTTTAAGATGATTGACTGGATGCAATTGTAAAGTTTTACAGGCCCAGCCCACCATGAGTGGTGATATCAGGACCACCGACTCTGAAATAAGTGTCCTGTTCAATTCAGTAACCATGAATTCTCCTTTCACTGTTTTTATTGATGCGTGGTGATTCTAAAGTTTTTAATGGAGCCAAGGGCAACTTAAAAATGCATGCGGTGAAAGGAGCTGGCCTGTTGTGTATTGTTGTATTTGTGAATCAATTAGAGACTGTGATTAAGTTCAGCTTTAACAGGTTAAATTCTTCTCCTCTCTTTTTCTCCTTCTCTCTCTCTCTCTCTCTCTCTCTCTCTCTCTCTCTGCCTTATCTACCTCTCTCTCTCTCTATCTCTCTCCCTCTGTGTGCATTTTCTTCTTCTATCTTTATTCTTTATTCTTACTCTTTTTCTCTTCCTATGCCCCTTTCTCTTTCTCTTTCTCTCTCTCCCTCCCTCCCCTCTCTCTCTCTCTCTCTCTCTCTCTCTCTCTCTCTCTCTCTCTGCCTTATCTACCTCTCTCTCTCTCTCTATCTCTCTCCCTCTGTGTGCATTTTCTTCTTCTATCTTTATTCTTTATTCTTACTATTTTTCTCTTCCTATGCCCCTTTCTCTTTCTCTTTCTCCCTCCCCCCTCTCTCTCCCTCTCTCTCTCTCTCTCTCTCTCTCTCTCTCTCTCTCTCTCTCTCTCTCTCTCTCTCTCTCTCTCTGTTTTATATATATATATCAGATAGACATAGGGAGATATATATGTATGTATCTCCCTTTATGCTATGTCTATCTGAAAACATTAATCTTTTTACCTATCTATCTATACATCTACCTATCTATCAATGTTTGAATTGACCTTTTTATAATAGTTCAAGTACTATCAGTGCTGTCAATTAAGTCTTTACATCTATTAGATAGATATTGTACTCACATTTCGCACTCTGTGTGGGTTTACTAATTCAAATGTTAAGCATGACTGCATCTGTTTTTACTTTATTTTGATTACATTTTTAATTTTTTTTTCTTTTAAGCGTACTCCTGTGCTCTTCTTTCAGTATAATTTTTAGCGAAAAATAATGTTGAGGCTGTTTTTACTCTATTCTGAATGTTCTCGGTTTATAATATAAATTTATAAACAGCCACGATGCCACTTTCCCTTAACAATGCTTTAATAAAGATGTCAATCAATCTGTATTTTATCTAACCCCAGCGCCTGAAATCGTCCTAAATGTATCGGCAAGATATGATCAAAGAATGAGGATACTCTAGCTTTCACTGCGCATGATATAGGGATAGTAAATCTCACATTTCTCGTGGATCAAAGATGATAAAGTCTAATCCTAATAGGGAAAGAAATCACGACGTCATTTCCTCTGAAAAATACTTACTGGTTCTAAACAAACAGTAGTTTTTTTGTGCCTCAACAGCAACGATGTTCCAAGTTTATTTAAACTTTTAACGACTTAGAACACTTGTGCTGTGGGTGTTTTTAGATGAGCTCATAACTTGGTGTAACATTTGTTACATCTGAGGCGAAAATGGTCTCATATTGTTTAGAAGTTATAGTGACATCACAGTTTTTCTCTCTTTTCCCCTCAGTTTGCTTAGACCCATCATTGACATCATAGATTTTATTTTCTTATTTGAAATAAAGGCACGTACATGTTTTTATTTATTCATGAATATAAATCTTCATGCTTGTTTAATGTTGTCTTTCTTAACACGCAAGAAAAAAAATATTGTTTCGTTTTTTATTCATTAATATTCGTAGCACATCGTTTAGTATGTAATTTTTATTCAATGTCATATTGAGAGACGGGGCTTCACTGAAGAGTTAAAGATGCTTTTGATTAAAAATAAGGAAATGTATAGTAACGAAAAAGAAAGGATAAACCTGAATCTTACTCGAAACTTACAAATAAGTCGAAAGACGTGCAAACAATAAAGGACAGATAGCTTGCATGGATTGAACTTTCTCTCTCTCTCTGTCTCTCTCTCTCTCTCTCTCTCTCTCTCTCTCTCTCTCTCTCTCTCTCTCTCTCTCTCTCTCTCTCTCTCTCTCTCTCTCTCTCTCTCTCTCTCTCTCTCTCTCTCTCTCTCTCTCTCTCTTTCCTTCCCTCTCTCTCTCTCTCTCTCTCTCTCTCTCTCTCTCTCTCTCTCTCTCTCTCTCCTTCCCTCTCTTTCTCTCTCTTTCTCTTTTCTCTCTGTCTGTCTGTCTCTCTCTCTCTCTCTGACATTTTTGCCCATTCCTTCCGATACCACCAGTTTACTAAGCAAAGCGGTGTTCAATTACAAAACAACCTAGAAATTGCATGCACAATTAAACAATAGAACTTAAAAGCACTGCAAACATGCTCTTGCTGCGATCTTCTATCTACCTATCTATCTATCTATCTAACTATCCATCTATCTATCTATCTATCTATCTTCTAATTACCTATCTATCTACCTATCTATCTACCTGTATATGGATCTTCTTTCTATCAATCTACTTAACCATCTAACTATCTATCTACCTATCTATCTATTAATATGTCTATCTCTATATCTATCTATCTATCTATCTACTTATCTACACCTATCTATCTATCCATCCATCTATCCCTCCATCTATCTCTATATCTCTATATCTAACTATCTGGCTATCTATTTATCTATCTATCTATCTATTGATATGGTTATGTGTAAAAAACAATAAAAACAGTGCTAATATGTAGGCTTGATTTTTTTTTTAATATCGATCTACATTATTTATCTAAGTACCTATCTATATATCTATCTATCTTTTTTCTTATTTATCTATTTTCCCTCTCTCCTACGCACACACACACACTCATATTGTAAATATTCAAGAGAAAATACGGAGCCATAGTTGTGAAAATAATCACGAAGACTTAAATCTATGGCTTATTTTTTTTTCTTGAGCAACCTCCAACTTACCCCCCCCCCCCCCAAAAAAAAAAAAAAAAAAAAAAATAAAAAAAAACACTTTTTCCCCAACCTTCACCCACCCCCTTTTATTTTATTGCTTCAGCTGAGACTGCTAGGTTTTAAAGAGCTAAGGGGGGAAATTGAAGCATCGCCCTTCGCTATTACTATTCGAACGTTAAAATGGATGTAAACGTTATGCAATATTTCACAACGCTCTCAAAGCATATTACTGGAACAACGGGATAAAAAGATTACAAAAGGCAAGGAAGATGAGAGTAGTGTTTATGACTTACATGATTTGAAATTTCATATTACATAGGGGAAAACTAGTTGCATATCAGTTTACTACCTGGATAATTTGGACCTACAGTTCGCTTGCTAGGTCTAAAAAGAAACAGGCACATAACTTTATAATTATAGCACAAAAAGAAATAACGAAACTATTATCAATTCAAAATTTAAACGGTTCTATTTGTAAGCTTCTTCAGTATGTTGAATCGATAATAGTTTTGTTATTTCTTTTTTGTTATAAAGTTGTGTGCCTATTTCCTTTTAGACCTTGTATTATACGAATTATAGACACACACGTGTCTTTTTGGATCCTTTATAATTACCAAGTTATCCTCCAAGTGTGGTGTTTTTTCTTTCTATTTTATTTCATTCGTTTGCTAATGATATTTGGCGTTAATAATTCATATATAAGTAAAAGAAAAAAAATTTAAACAACAACAAAAAAACAACAACCTAGTTAAATAAAAACAAAAGAAACTTTTCAGTTACATTGTTACTGACGCAAGCATAATGCCCTGACCTTTTCACGAGCATTAACTTGCGGCAAAAACTGTGGCGTCACCAGCGGTGAGGTTCTAAACAATCTGAGAACACTAAGGACCAGGCACCATATAACACTTGTGATTATTGACTGCCATAGTTGGATTTCAAGGAGACTTGCTAATGGGAGTTTAATAACCTGTGCAATGATTAGGTTCAGTCTTTAAACGTTGTTAAAAGAGAAATGTCACTTCTTTCTAGTTTTTCCTTTTTTAAAGAGAGAAAAAGAGAAGACAAGACAAGACGAGAGAGAGAGAGACAGAGAGAGACAGAGAGAGAGAAAGAGAGACAGACAGACAGACAGACAGACAGACAGACAGACAGACAGACTAGGAGCAGGGGGGAGATTGATATAGATTTAATTGTTTCTGTTTCCTTTCGTTTTTATAGCTTCCGTGCGGTATTTATCACTTTTCTCTCCTTATCTCTCTCTCTATCTATCTATTTCTAACTCACCTTCTTTTCTCTTTCGGTCACTTATTTTTTACTCAAAAAATTGAGATTTTCTCAAAACTACATGCACGAATCTCCTTATTCCCGGTCAGTTCCAGGTGATTTCCAAAATAATTCGAACAGTAAAAACTGTTTCTTTCAATCTTAAAGCTTAGGCATCCCTAATACAGTTGGCCAATCTTTACCTTTTCTTTTTTTTTTCAAATCTTAGAACAGATTCTATACATTACAAACGTCAAACACATCCTATAGAATAGATTGATCTTTTTTGCCTTCCTTTACTTGACAATAGATGGACAAAATGAATCGTCGACTGACAGCCACGGATGGTGAAAAAACCGAGAGGAAGAAATACCGATAGATGGCGAGGCGATATTGTGCAACTGAGGGGTGTGGTGTGGAGCAAAGAAGCAAAAACATCTTGTAGTGAAGGAAAAAGCCTTGTAGAAACTGGAGGTAGATAGAAACCTGAGATTACACTGACCCGATCCTCTGTCACTCATGTTCACCCAGGAGATGCCCGTGGTCAGAGATGACGGTCAGTCTGATCAGTTTCACCACATATTAAAGCACCTCAACTACAACAATTCAAACGCCGTGACTGAATTATTTACCCTAAATGACACTGTTTCATTTTACGGGCTGAAGGTGTTCAACGAATCGTGCGGACCGCGCTCAAGCGATTTGTCCAAGAACTTTTCCTTGAAGAAGTGCTCAGCATCAATTATTGAGTAAGAAGACAGCAGAAGAACCATCTCTCCTAGTTCCGGTTGGGTGGTGAAAGGGACACAACCGCTAAGAAATACTTAAGACCCAGGCTGTGCATAAGTTCTGAGTGATAGAATCCCCATGCGTAACTGTAAATTTTGTACATTTCTTCTTCTTTTTTTTTTTCAAGGAATCTTACCAATAGAAACAGAATATTGATTAAGCAAAAACTGGTTTTAATAGTTTCTATTTGCAAGTAGCTATTATCTTATGGCCAAACCTTTCTCCCAAATTTTCTTTCACAAAGTTGAATAGTTTTCAAGATTTGAGACAATAGGCACATGTAACAGTGAACCTGCTTTTCTGAATCTTTATATCCTTTTAGTTACCTGCAATGCCGGTTGGCCTATTAAAAACGGAAAGTCGAAAAAGAACGAACATCGTGTCTTATACACGAGAAAAAATATTTTTATATGGGCCTTCATTACTGATCAATTTCCTTGATATTTCACAGGCATTGTGGAAGTAAAATAAGGTGGAAGTTCATATAAGTATGCAATATCCGAACAGAGCCATGAGTTGGATGGGTAACACAATAATACATGATTGAAATTTCTCATTGCGCAGTCTAAAAGATTTTCCATAGATGTTGCATACTGTTCAAGACATACCGTAAATCTCCTCTTTTTAAGCTAGTACTACACTAATCCTAAATCTTGCTGCTTTGTAGTCTTGGGGGATGAGAGGCCGTGGATTATATTTAAAGTTTCCTCTGTGTTAAGACTTTGACGTAGTTGACATAAATATTTAAAACGATAAAGAACGCCAACTATGATATTCCGTTTGTCTCTGACATTTTTGTCTCGATATAAAAAGATATAGATGGATAAAATTAAAGATAAATATACACCTACAAAAATCGCTGTAGGAGAAACATAAGGACCTTAGATAAATTAAAAAAGAAACTATAGATCATGTCTGGAGTAACATATTCTGTAAGGTTTACCGAGGCATAAGGAGGTTATACTAAAAAAGAAACTATCAATCTTGTCTGTGTATAAATAAATAACAGATTCTGTTAGGTTTACAGAAACATAAGGAGGTTATATTAAAAAAGAAACTATCAATCTTGTCTGTGTATAAATAAATAACAGATTCTGTAAGGTTTACAGAAACATAAGGAGGTTACGTTAAAATGGAAAAGATCAATTTCATGATCGAGACCTAGGTTCAAATTTTACTGTGCAAACGCCATGACAATCATAACTTTAATCAAGCCACGCTTCGCATTTCCATTTCGATTAAGATGTAGTTTTACGATTGGTGAAACTTACGGCAAGTTCCCGCGGTAAAAAGGCGCAGCTTAGCCTACAGTCTATTTTCCTTGATACAAAGCAGGGGGGGGGGGGGGAGTAGAGGCAGCTACGTTAATATATACTTGCGATATACAAGCAATTCTCAACTGTGGCGACTTCGATTCTTGAATGATAGGCGAAAAATACGGCTTTCAAACATTACTAGTTGTATTTCTTTTAGTGTTTCCCATGATCCTATTATAGCCTGGTAGGGGGTGGAAATTGAGAAACATCCTGCGGAAGTCTTAACTAAGGCGGTTACAAAGAGTAAAGATAACGATCGATAATGGTTGTGATCAGTAACAATTTATTTATTTTGTTCTTTTTTTTTTCCGGGGTTATTTTTTTTTTCTTTTTTTTTTTTTTAACAGACGCCAAAAATATCCGATAGTTATTTCGATTGCGGATATTTTAGGGTCACAGTAACCAAGGTTTAAGAATTACAAAAAAAAGGGATGTTTGTTTTTATGGTTATTGTAGGTTGTTTTTTTTTATTCGGAACAAAACGAGTGCTGTGAAAAAGGATGTAAGAGTGGAGAAATGCCAGAACCAATGCTAACGCCATCAACACACGGCAATATTGAAGTCCTAACACAAGCCTTCAGGCTACAGCAGCAAGCATCGGTCTGTTCGATCGAACCTTTAAAGTCGAACTGTCGATTTTTCTTTCCTTTTTTTCCTTTCTTGTCTTTAATTCTTTCTTTCTTGTTTCTACATTTTGCAAAAATTGCCGATGAGTCTTGATTGCTTGATATTTTTGTTTTTTAATTAGGGGGAAGGAGGAGAGGGTGTTGATATTTCAAGCCTTTACCACACATTAAGCAAGAGGTAAATTCACGAAACCATAATTATAAATTGCTAGAGGTCTATAGCCCGATCAGTGTAGGATTGTAAGACTGTTAGACTGTAAGACTGTAAGATTATAAGACTGTGAGACTGTAAGACTGTTAGACTGTAAGACTGTAAGACTATAAGACTGTAAGACTGTAAGACTGTAAGACTGTAAGACTATAAGACTATAAGACTGTAAGACTGTAAGACTGTAAGACTGTAAGACTGTAAGACTGTAAGACTGTAAGACTGTAAGACTGTAAGACTATAAGACTGTAAGACTGTAAGACTGTAAGACTGTAAGACTATAAGACTATAAGACTATAAGACTGTAAGACTGTAAGACTGTAAGACTGTAAGACTGTAAGACTGTAAGACTGTAAGACTGTAAGACTATAAGACTGTGAGACTGTAAGACTGTAAGACTGTAAGACTATAAGACTATAAGACTATAAGACTGTAAGACTATAAGACTATAAGACTGTAAGACTATAAGACTGTAAGACTGTAAGACTGTAAGGCTGTAAGACTGTAAGACTATAAGACTGTAAGACTATAAGACTATAAGACTGTAAGACTGTAAGGCTGTAAGACTGTAAGACTATAAGAATGTAAGACTGTAAGACTGTAAGACTATAAGACTATAAGACTGTAAGACTATAAGACTGTAAGACTGTAAGACTCAAAGACTGTAAGGCTGTAAGACTGTAAGACTGTAAGACTGTTAGACTGTAAGACTGTAAGACTGTAAGACTGTAAGACTATAAGACTGTAAGACTATAAGACTATAAGACTGTAAGACTGTAAGGCTGTAAGACTGTAAGACTATAAGAATGTAAGACTGTAAGACTGTAAGACTATAAGACTGTAAGACTATAAGACTGTAAGACTGTAAGACTCAAAGACTGTAAGGCTGTAAGACTGTAAGACTGTAAGACTGTTAGACTGTAAGACTGTAAGACTAAGACTAAGACTGTAAGACTGTAAGGCTGTAAGACTGTAAGACTGTAAGACTGTAAGACTATAAGACTGTAAGACTGTAAGAATGTAAGACTGTAAGTAGACTGTAAGACTGTAAGACTGTAAGTAGACTGTAAGAATGTAAGACTGTAAGACTGTAAGACTGTAAGAATGTAAGACTGTAAGATTGTGAGACTGTAAGACTGTAAGATGGGTCTTTAGTGTACGCGATGATTAAGAAACATAAGAAACTCACTCAGTCTATCTGAAAACATGATTTAATAAAACTCCGTCAAACTATACGCTGGAGCATTTAACCACTTCCAATGTTCGAAAGTATCTCTCAAGATTACTTCCGTAATGTGCAGCTGTAATGGAACAACATCGTTAACGCTAATGGGAATAGATGTAGAATGTTTGAACTTACTGGTGATTCTAAAAAAAATCGGAGGTTGAAATGTCAAGGCCTTGCAGGCTTCATTACCTTTGAACCACCTACATATAATGTCGTGCATTGAGTTTTATTAAAAAGTCATGGGGCTTTCCAGCGGTCAGAACTTGTCAATAATTTTCGATATACTTATAACATTCTTTCTGATAGGGACAAGGTGAGGAAGGAAAAAGTAGGTTCTTCAGTTTTCTATTGCTTCCCACAAAGCAAAAGCAACACAAATTTCTGCTTGCAATGTCCGAGCATTTTGTGGAATGGTGTTGTCAGCTGCAAATCGCTTCGTGTAAACGAAGCCTAAATTAGGAAATGCTTGTGAGAGAGTGTGCGTGGAAATTTTCAACCATTCATTTATTAGGACCCTTCAAACATGCCACGATGGTGATAGTTATTTTGACCTGTGGGATAAAAGACTCTTAGCCAGCCTTTAATCTCTTTTTACCTGTATATAATTTTTTTTCAAATTTTCTAATATTTTTAACACTAGTTTTGTTTTTGTATTTTAACACCCATTGTTAAAAACGATTTTTAAAGCTGTTTGAAACCGGAATTTTTAAAAAGCACTACAATTAGCCATTGTCTTTTTGTTTGAGAAAAATTTCTCTCTCGCCATTTTAATGCAATAATAAATTATTAATAAGGTCCTAGACATTACTGGCTCCAGGAAGCGGTCAAATTTGAAAAAAAAAATGTCTCTTACAGATTTCTAAACACATAATCAAAATGCTATCTTCTGAAAATCTGACGAGTTTAAACCCTCAGATATTAAACTATATTGGCCCAGAAATGGGCGCGCAAATTAACACTGAGGTAGCATTGGACCGGCTATAACAAACAGCCTTCTACAGAAATTCCATTTTTTGTTTGAACTTTTTCTAAGAAGTTGTGGAGGTGAGATAGGAGAAATCAGAGGCGTATAGAGTGTCAAAAGTTGGTCTTCTTTTTTTTTAAGAGGAGCGGACATTTTGGCCATGTAACCAAAGAAACTTTGAAAGTCAAATTTACAAAGGAAAAGAGGGAGACAGAGCACACTACTTAATTCTGGCTACATAGCCCTCTTACACACTCTCTTATGTTTTTTATTATGCCGAGTATAATGATATTCTCACGATCCTATATGTCTATACAGTATGGTCTCATACATTTGTAGGACGGTAAAACATAGCAACGATGCAATTTACATGAACACCCAGCATAAAGCCAGAATCTACGCGGAACACAAGACTTAGCGGATTCAATAATTCAGTATCATAATGAGTTGCTCACTCTCTCATCGTGACATCAGGTTTCGAGGCTATGGTAAAAGCACGCAAGACAAAGATATCTTCTTCCGGGATCTGAGTGTACACAGAATTTGTTGGTTTAATAGAGTCCCTCCACAACGATCAGAGGCGCTGTTGAAACTATAGCCCATGACACAAAGGTTGAGGCAGTGTCTATATAGGGATCTTTCGCGTCAAAACTACAGCTAAGGAATACGAAATGTATCGATGTCGTCCATGTATACCGAATGTCTCACAGAAAGGTAGGCCTACTCTAGAAAATAAAAATTCATGCTCGAAGCGTACAAAGACGCGGGAAAAGGAATACGGGATAATGCGAACATTTTGAATTTCTGTGACAAAAGCATTACTGTTCCTTATAGCGACATATGCACATATCATATTTGCACACACACACACACACACTCATATATATATATATATATATATATATATATATATATATATATATATTACATATAATATGTGTCTGTGTGAGAGCGAGAGACAGAAATAGAGAGATAGAAAGAGAGAGAGAGAGAGAGAGAGAGAGAGAGAGAGAGAGAGAGAGAGAGAGAGAGAGAGAGAAAGAGAGAGAGAGAGAGAGCGTCTACCATTATATACATGATTATCCTTTCTCAAATTAAAAATAAAAATAATTCAATTACAACTCCATGGCCGTAAAGAGGGAGACGGTCAGCGACGCTATTGTAAGAAAATAATTTTAGCCTATCAAGCCACACGAATCAATATCGTCGGGGCAGAAAGATCAGCGGAAAGAGATGGTTTTGTTCAATAGGCTGTTATGTTTGTTGGAGTCAAAGCGAATTCAGGTTAACCAATAATTAATTGAATATTCTGTGAAGTTGGGGATGGATTTTTAGCCTGTTTGGCCCAATCCATTGTGGTGCAAGAACCCGATTCTTTGATGAATGGCCGTGTAACATTAGCTTCTACACCAAGCACATTGTTATGTATTGAAATTAGATTTCATAACTCTAAATCTAGTTTTGATTGCTTGAAATCCAATGGCTTTTCATAGCTCAATGTTTAAATCGTATTAAACTTCTAAGTTTTGCATTTAACTTAAGCCTCTTTATAAAGATATGACAGAGTTGTTGGTTTATAATATGGTAGCTCTACCTCAGAGGAAACTTTTACTGTGAAGCCAAAAACACGTATCAAGCAAAATCGAAAGGGTTTGGGTATCTAGGGATGTAGCATGGGCAATTCGTGGCAACGGCTTACTCAGTCACTGCTTCTTT